>JABAYD010024206.1:0-15841 GCA_014822095.1 Diplotaxis tenuifolia | reverse complement strand
AAGATAAAATCAAGCTCTCAAGCAAGAACTTGAATAATAAAGCTCTGGAATCCACCAGAAAAGATAAAAGATTAAAACTTCTATTGATAAAATATAAGATTGTGTCATAACATAATACCTAAAACCCTCTTATATAGAGAGATCCAAAAACATAAAAAGAAAAACTTCTAGACAATAATAATTAGGAAAATTTCTAGATAATACTATATTAGGAAAACTTCTAGATATCCATAAGTCTAAGATTCTCCTACATCAGTCTCCTCCAGTTCCTAAGAACTTTATCCGAGTTCTCTTCTAAATATAGAACACCATCAGCATGGTACTCATAGATGTCAGCCCACATTGAACGCATTAGAAATGTTCATTTCTTCTGAAAGTGCCACCTCATAAGCATTATCATTTAACTTCCACGAAATCTTGAATGGTCCATGTTTGCGAGGCTTAATGATGAGAAAAATAAATGTAGATGGGGTTCTCCTTGTATCTGGATGGTTTGAGGGGGTAAGTCAGCTTCCTGGGAATCTTCTTTATGGGCTGGAAGATGCTGATGTCGTGCATAGACTGAAGAAAAAAGAGATGTTGGAGTTTTAATGCGTGAGACTCCAAATAAAGTAAGGTGAAGTAAATGAAGATTCGTCTGATCCTCTGGGTGCTGGTGCAGGTAAGGACATCATGGATGTCTTCTGGATGGTTAAAATGATTTCCTAGCTTCCACAGAAAGGTTTGGTTTGAACCAAATTGGAATGGTTGGCAACTTTCCATAAAAATTGCCGGTTTGACCAGTTTAAGGAAATTGATTGCAACTTGGTATTTCCTAAACCAAATCTCTTGATTTTGGACTTCCTGGAAAGATAATAAACCCTTCTTTAACCCTATGGTTGATTATCGAGGAGGCTGCTTCATGGTTGGACTGAAATCAACTTCAAAGGGCTGATACTCACAACCAGATGTGCTGGAGAAGCTCCAGTTTGTAAAATTCATATCTTTCTGGTCTGTATAGGGTTTGATATGATTATAATTTTTCTGGACTCCATAGTGAGTGTAAAATCCATGAAAATTGGTTTCATGTTAAATATCCTTTTGGTTGTGGAGATATTTTCTTTGGACTGAACCTCGATCGTTGGTGTCCCCTAGATAACCGGTTTGGAAGGTTTGGTGAGACTCTGGTTAAACCATGGATTTCGTGATTACAAAATCCGGTGCTTTGTTCTGTTGTGTAGTATTAAAGCTACTAGCTTCTTTGTTTCCCGAATTGGAGTCTTTATTGACTACCTTCTTTTCTTTCTCACTCATTGGTTCAAAACTGATATGAGTTGTGTTTCTTCTAAATGCTGAGAACCCTTGTGATGACTTCTCCATTAACTCGGCTTTCAACGCTAGACTGGAAGCTTCCTGCACGGTCCATACGGTTTGCAAGCTCATATTTCCCTGAATAGAACCCTTTAAACCGCTGATGTACCTAGCCACCTTCTGATTCTCCGTCTCGCCTAACTCACTGTGTTCAGAGAAACACAAGAATTCAGTTGTGTATTCAGTCACTATTCTGTTTCCTTGAACACAATCAAGATACATCTTGTAAAGAATCTGTTCGTAATCTTCCGTTAAGAATCGCTCCAGCATTAATTGCTTCATTCGGCGTCAAGTCCTAACTGGTCCTTTCCTTTGTCTTTGCCTTTGGAAAACGAGTTTATCCCACCAAACTGCAGTTGTTTTCTTTAGTCCGATTGCTAGCATCTTAACTTGTTTGTTCTCAGGAACACTCATGACATCAAAAATCGATCAACATCGATTTGCCAATCAAGATAATCCTCCACTCCCATAGTTCCATAGAACAATGGAATATCGGCCTTTACCCGATAATCATGACTGTTTTGTTGGTTTCCTTCAGCTGATTCTTTTTTTGATTCTTCTTCTGAACTGGAATTATCAACAACACCATAGCGATTGTTTCTACCTTGTTGACCTCGAATTTGTCTTCGTTCTCCACCTCTTTGTCTGGCGTTATTAACCTGATTGGGAAAAGCCACAACCTGATTATTTAACGCGGTCACCAGATTTTCCAATTGAGTAGTTACAGCAGTGAGATTTGTGGTTGCCTCCCTTAAACCTTCTGCGAAACCCTCGAAGTCGTCTTTGGTTACTGGTTGATCACCCATGGCTGATCAAGCTTCAAGCAAGAACTTGAATAATAAAGCTCTGGAATCCACCAGAAAAGCTCTGGAATCCACCAGAAAGATAAAAGCTTAAAACTTCTATTGATAGGAAAATAAGAATGTGTCTAAAACATAAGACCTAAACTCTCTTATATAGAGAGCTCAAAACATAAAAAAGAAAATACTTAAAACATAGAAAAGTAAAATACTAAATAAAAGGAAAACTTCTAAAAAAACAATAAAATAGGAAAACTTCTAATATTCTCCTACATCACTGAGAAAATAAACAGCTGGAAGATGAATGAGTTAAAATGAATTATCATTGATTCTCGGACTAAGAGCGTGAATATAAGTACAAAATGAATGTATAGAGATAATTCTATTATATATTAGCATATGAGTCGCCAGACTCATTTACTGGCCCTAAAAAGTGATTAAGTCACAAATACCAGTTGTAAATGCTCCAATTAAAATGGATGTCCCAAAAGAACGATATCAAACTGCTAATGAGTTTAAAGAATGGCTGAAGCGTGAAAGACCTATCGGTTCCAAATATAATAATCCTCAGAAAATATAATAATCCTCATAACTGAGAATGACAGAATCGAGGAATGAAATATTAAGAATCTTGAGAAGAGATAGAAAACATGACAAAAAGAAATCCAGGTACTTGAGAATAAAGAAATCATAAGTATCTATGTCATGTCTGGAACAATATGAACCGATATTAAATTGACGTCATGAATACTTATGCACGCAATGTAGCCGTTGATGAGAATGAGGATCATGAACCATCTACTGAAAAGTGTACACAAAGAAATGATTGGCCAAGATGAAAATAAGCAATAGATGTGGGATTAAATCTCTTGGAAAGAGAGTATTTGGACAAGTAGTCTATACACCTGAAGGTGTGAACCAGTGGTATGTATATGGTCCATACACCTGAAGGTGTGAACCAGTGGTACGTATATGGGTCTTTATGTGAAATAATGAATGAGATGATGAATAAATTGTGAGATGTAAAAGAGTAGTTGCACAAGAATTATCACAAAGACCTGAAATTGTTATAAGAAACACATCATGTGGTGGAAGCATCAACTTTCATGTTTCTTTAGTCTGGCAACAAAGAAAAAGAACTGAGAACCACTGGAACAATGAAATTTATGTGAAAGATCTATAAGGATATAAACTACAAGAAACAATAAAGCCAATAAAGATTTGGACTGCTAGAAGTAGTAAATGCTAATTCTTGAGAACATTACCGCGCGAGTATATTAAGCATATAAAAGAAGTGATTCTTGATCATGAAGTACCATGATTGAAAAATGTGATTTCGTATGACCAAAAGGATAGTCATACTTGTAATTTTTACAAGAAGCAAAGTAATAACTCGTATATATAAGTATGCATAATGTGAAGATTTAGAAGATTGTCTGTAAAAGAAATTTTGACATGGAATCCAAATAGACCAAGATATGATCTTTCGTGTGAAAGTAATGTTATGGACAAGAAGTCCAATGGTCTAAGAGATTATATGCCAATCAAACGAGTTTATTCAGTAAGAATATGCTTATAGCAATTCTTAAAAAGATAATATGTATGATGAGAATACTTCTTCCAAAGATGATGTTTCCAGGGGGAGAGTATGATGATGTGCGTGGTTGTACTCTTTTTCCTTATCATGGTTTTTATCCCATTGGGTTTTTCTATGTCAAGGTTTTAATGAGGCAACAAAGAACATGTAAATAATAGGTACCTAAAGAGGAATGTAATCACTTAAGTGATGAGCATATATCAGTTTTAAAATGTATTCTTGAAGTTTGAGAGAAGCAGAATAGAATGACTATGATCAATCATACTTGAAAAGAGAATCAAGGTATGAACACATTCCATTCGGGATGCAGAATCAAAGGTCGAAAATTTTCCAATCAAAGACGACCTTTTGTATGGAATTAAAATATGAACTTGGTATCCAGAGAAAGATCTTTGAGTCTAATTTCATCTACAATTTGAATCAAGTCATTCCAGATGATAGAATTTGAGATATGGTTATTTTCGTGGGACATGTATAACCTGTCTCAGAATACCTAATTTCGATTGATATCTCAAATATCTCTCGATACTCCCATTTTACCAGAGATAGACCGGCGCCTAACGTCATACATGGATGTTAGCTTCGATTTCCAAGTGGTTTGAAGCCGTTTTGTTCAACAGTCATCAAGATATTCAAGTTTCACTGAGTGGTGTCAAATCTGTCAAGAGAAGTGAACCGGTCCAACCTAAGACTAAGGAGTTAATTCATCACATTGGATCGTGTTTTATCAGATATCTTATGTTATGTTCTAATCAGGGGGAGTAGATGCGCGCTACACTCTTTTTTCCTTAACCGTGTTTTTTCCTATTGGGTTTTTCCTAGTAAGGTTTTTAATGAGGTAGCATTTTATGCGCTTTAAGAAATATTTTTTGTATAATGGACATCCAAGGGGGAGTGTTATAAATTATTATGTGAATGTCCATATAAGTCCATAAGCCTATATTCTAGAATGTTCTAAACCCTAGCTATGTACTCCTATATATATGTATTGTTGTATATGGAATAATAATAAGAACAACCGATTCCTCTTTTCTCTCGATTCACAACAATATATATATATATATATATATATATATATATGAATTTTAGATATGCATAGAACTAGAGGTATGTGCTAGTATGGAGCTTTAGCACTCACTTTGCAGAATTACACATAACTGTTAAGAGGTATCACCAAGCAGGAGATTGGTTCACTCACATGAACAATCGCCTCAAATTTCTTAGTGAAATGCTGAGATGAGACTTAATTAGTTGGGCGCTAGTGAAATCTTACCTTGTAAGACTTATCAGCGTCACCTTAACAAGAGGTTAAAATGAGATATATTTTTGGTATCGATCATGATTGTTCCATAATCGTGAATACTTGGAAGAGCTGTATAAGTACATAATCAGGCGCTAGAGAGTGAGTTGATAGTAGCTTGAACCACATAGTGGTATTTTATTATATAAATGTGACATGCTCTCAAAAGAAGAGTTAGCCACTATGACATGTGTGTCATACCACATTTGCTATGTACGACGATATAGGAAGCGAGTGATTATTTTATTTTAATCCATATCCCTCACATGTGAGTTCCTATCAACTAATTTTTGGTTACAAAAGTTACCCTTGAACCTTCAGCTATGTTCTTGAAGGAAAGAGCTAATGATTGCTACTTTAGTATGTTTTTTCGACGGTGGTGAAATAATTAGTCTTATGGGACATACTAGGAAAGTAGTTAGTTCAGAACAGATGAACATGATATTGGAAGGAAAATTTATTAGTTTTTATATCGTCATATGTGTTTGCTAACCAGCCACCATATCACTCAATTTGAGTTTGGATATAGTGAACACATGATGTAGGAGAAGTCTAGCATATGCTTTAGGGATCATGTATGTTAGACCGATAAAAAAGATAAAATGAGTTTGGAGAACAGCAAGACATGCTGGAAAAAACAGTTTTTTTTTAAAGGGTGGTAGCTTGTATGTATCCCTAACAGGTGCATAATTTAGCTCCCAAGTGCAGGTGCACTTGCAAGGGTAACACGGTTCATTTGCTATATGATTTATGAGTTAGGATTCTCGAGCTTGATCTCTAAAACTTCTCTGGTATTTGACATACTCCCTATCATGTGCGAGTGGGAGATATTTGTTTATGGTCGGTTTGCCGAATCGGTTAACCGGTAGTTATAGAAAGTAACTCCACAATGAACCTATACAACTTTTCAATGAATGTATGTGTTTTTTCTTTGAAGAGATACGTCTCTCCTGAACATATATGACTGTTTACAATGTATCTTTTAGTTGTTTATAACTAAGATACATTGCAAAGAGAAGACAACAATCTAAGTAATAAGAAGAATAATTCTAGAGAGAGAGTAAACATTTTAGAAAGAGAAAGCTTCAAAAAATCAATTAGAAAGGCATTTCAACGGTGACAAATGAATGATTTCCTCTGTGATTTCATCCCTGACAAATACTGGGTTAAGGTATTTTTCGGTTTAAGACACTTCCGCATTAAATATCTAACATGAATGTTATGTCCATATCTTCCAGATTATGTAGCAGCTCAAACAAAGTATTTTCACACTGAAACAACAAACAAACAATTCAGTATTTTAAACTGAAACTGAAAACAAAAAAAAATATTGGATTCAATAGAGAGAATCCACTTCCGGTTTAACACACGTCCGCATTAAATATCTAACAGGAATGTCATGTTCATATCTTCCAGATTATGTAGCAGCTCAACCAAAGTATTTTCAGACTGAGACAACAAACAAATAATTCAGTATTTTAAACTGAAACCGAAAAAAAAAATATTGGATTCAAGAGAGAGAATAAAACGATATTAGAGCAAGTGCAACGGCGAAGAAAGCGGATCCTTAGCCGCAAATCCTAGGTAAATAAGATTAAAAGAAAATCAATAATACACTATTTATGAAGGAGCGGTCCGTGATTAAGGGGTTAGAAGGATTGAATCCTTATCGACTTGGCACTTCCTTTCCCGTCTCGCTCTCTCCCTCGTCCCCCGAAGCTTTGGCGATGGCGATTAGTTCGATTCATACTGTATTATTCCCAGTGAGTGTGAAGCTCGGAGCTCCTGTGAAACTATTGCTCGGAGATTTTCCGTTGGAAAATGGCGTGGAGTTTTTTCCTGGTGCTAGGGCTTTGGTTTTGGTCAAGGCGAAACAGAGAGGAGATAGTGTTGAGGATCGAGTTCCAATTGAAGATTCCATTGATCAGCTCGTAAGGGTGACATTTAGAGTTTTGTGATCGTATGTTACGTCTGATGGACTTTACATTTCATTTGCTAGGTTGGTGATGATGATGATGACGAAGAAGAAGATGGATTATGCTGATAAAATGCACCAATGTGGATGAATCAAGTTTGTTTGTGTATGCAGGTCTATGTGTCGGATTTGACAGAACTATTTTATTGGACGTGTGAAAGATGCAATGGTTTGACCAAGGTAAAACATTAGTCGAGGCAGATCTATAACTGGAGCGGCTACAAGAAATGTTGATACAGAGCATGGGGCAGTGAGTTCACAAGAGAAGCAGACCATTGACGCCATTGTTAGAGCTAGGTAATAAACATTCTCTTTTTGATCTCTGTTTTGTTTCTAAAATGTGATTGGTTCCTGTTTGCAGTGAGTATCCATTGTCGATAGTTCTTGTTGGTGTAGGAGATGATTCAATTTCTGGAAACCATTGAATCATATGAAACTATGTTTTGAGTAATGTTTGGTGATTTTAACAATTAATTTTTTTTTCCTAAGGAATCATAAATGGAGTCCACCATTGGAATGATTTTTTTGCTTAGAGTCCTTAACTATTTAGTAAAAAAAAAAATCCTTATGTGACGTTGCGTAAAGAGGCTCCACGATGTTATCTCTCTGCGGTTTCAGCTCGTGGCCATAATCAAACGGCGTGACAAGGATAACTGCATGATTAATTTCTAAACATCAACACATGCATTCTTCATAACTGACCGGAAATCATCAAAATTTGTTACCGCTTCAACTAAAATACACACTCGATCCTCCCAAAGTTGGTTACTTTACATGAATCAAAAACACAGCAAATAGTTTGGTAATTACATCAAAAGATCCCAAAAAAAATCTTTCGATGAATTCAATACATCGAGAGATTGAAAACCCAACAAATGTTTGACTCAAATTTAATATGAAATAGATTAAATCTGACGAAAGGAAAACCCATTCAAGCTTTGATGAAACTTTTATTGTATCTTTCCTACTCTTTGTCGTAAGAAACATCATTGGTTCACTGATTCAACAATTGGAATGGTTTACTACAATTAAAATGATATGAAGTAAACATTAGCCATTGTTGGGTATAAATATACAATTTGTATGGTCAATAAGGGTTGCAAAAAGACAACTATTCCATTAATGAGAATGTTAGAGTTAGTATAATTTTTAGTGGCATAAGATGTAATATTTCACATGAAATAGGGTTAATTTCATGTTACACAGAGCGGTGTGCGGGTCAAGTTTTACATTATGAAAGGGAGGATTACCTTTTGTTTGTTGGTCAAAAAATGTTCTTTTTTTTTTTTTTTGATAACCGAGTGTCCTAGCACCACCCCCGGGGGAGTGACCCAGACTAGAGACCAAGGCCATTCGAGCACCCGCAGCGGAGGTTAATCCTTGGGCTAACGCTCAGTGGGCTCAACACCCAGGCAATGGTCTTGGTCTCGGACGCTGCAGCCCGTATGTGAATATCGCAGTGGCCGGGGTTCGAAGTCGGGTGGCGGAACCTACAGCTGCAGGCCCTTTACCACCAGGCTACGAAGCCCGGTCAAAAAATGTTCTTAGTTTCTTAGGAAATGGTTAAGCTCCTTGTAAGTGTCCAACTAGTTCATGTTTCATCATACCTATTACCTATAACAGAGTCAAAACAACGAAGAACTGGAATGTGTTTGCACTGATGTGGCTATACCCTAATAAAGGAGGGCGATGAGATTACTTGCAAAACAAGTTATAGACCTCATGAATTTAGAGGAAAATATCTTAAAATAGATAGAGGCATGGCGTAAACAAAGGCTTTAACAAAAACAGAAAGGCCTTTATATTTTCAATCTAAATCTCATCTCCCTCACCTCTTGCGGGAAACAAAAAAAAAAAAACTTAAGCCTCAAGAAATCAATCCACACAATCAATCCAACAAAATCCCTTTTCCTGCTCTCAATCTCTTTTTCATCCCATATGTTGCTTCCGTAAGTGTTATATCTTTTCTTTGGAAAGAATGGGAAACAACATCTGAGGGATTCATTGATAACCAGACATAATAAAACTCTTAAATTTAAAAATATATATATATATATATATATTTGTGTGTGTGTGTAAATGATGAAATAGCAGACTGAGAGCAAGAAAGAGGTAACCGCAATGGAGATACAGAGAATGAGGCAGCTGATGTCCCTTTGGTCTAATTTGAAGAGTAACCGTGTTTCTCTAACTGGTGGGAATCATACAGCCGCTAGGTTCTGCACTCGCTAGTCTCGCCTTTCTCCAACCTTCTTCTCTTCTCTCTTTTCTCTTCTTTTTTCTTTTTAACCTCTTTTCTCTTATTATAATTCCTTTTGATTTTCTCTTTATTAGCTTTCTCTTCTCTCTTTCCTTTTCTTTAACTTTCAACTGCACCTTTTGGGGCGCTCTCTTCGTCTCAGCAAAGATTAAAAAATGGTGTTTGTTACTATCCATGACTTTCATTCCATGTGCCAAAAGCATTGTCACTACCTCTTGAAAAAAAGAGACCATTCAAGCTCTTCTTTGGGCTCTGCAGATTCTTTCTTCAAGGCTTCTCGTTCTGAAGTCTTGACTCTTTTTGTGAGATCAATGCTTTTGGCTTTGTTGTTTCTTTCATTCACTTGGTTGAGTCTGCTCAAGTTTGAAACTGACGCAACCGCTGCATCTAAGTCGGTGGAATCTGACCACCATGAGCTATTGCCTTTGCTTCTGAATGATTTAGAGAAGGAAGGTCTCTTCAAGCTTGGAGACATAGCTCTCCTCCTTAACGGAGGAGATGATGATGAGGTCACTGTTGCTTCATACTCTCAAACAGTTATCGAAACCGAGGTGGTTTTTGTATCTGCAAGCGATGGGGAGACTCAGAGTATGGTCCCAAGCGAGACCTTTGACTTTGCATTTGCACATTCTCGTCACATTGACTCTGCTGAGTTTCTCGACCGGGCTCTCAAGGTCGGTGGCATCCTCACCGTCCAACTCAACCTCCAGGATCTTCCTCCAAGCTTCTTGGAACATTTAAACTACGAGATAGTCTACATGAAGAGCTCCGAGTACACGGTAATGGCAATGAGGAAAACAGGGGAAACAGAGAAGAAACAAGAAACAGTTGCCACGGGGAGAAAGCTTCTGAGTATCACAGAGGAAGAGGCCAAGAAAAAAGCTTTGAGTAAGCTAGAGGATGTTCTCCTTGAACCACCAAGAGCAGCTTCAAGAAAATCAAGAACCTACTTGAAACGGACAAGGTGCCTCCCTGACCTTATGGGAGACACTATGGACCTTGGGAGTTACTCAAGGCGGGTATTTATCGATGTGGGTAAGGGAAAAGGAAACAGTGGAACAGAATGGTTTGTTAAGAACTACCCAACAAGAAATCTAAAGTTTGAGATGTACAAGATTAAGACAGTGAACGATGAGATGAGCCCAGGATCTAAAAATATGGGGATGACAGAGTGGCTCAAGGAGAATGTGAAGGAGGAGGAATACGTGGTGATGAAGGCAGAGGCTGAAGTAGTGGAGGAGATGATGAGGAGCAAGTCTATAAAAATGGTGGATGAGCTTTTCTTGGAATGCAAGCCAAAGAGTTTAGGGCTAAGGGCAAGGAAGATGCAGAGTGAGAGTAGTATGGCGTATTGGGAGTGTTTGGCTCTATATGGAAAACTTAGAGATGAAGGTGTTGCTGTGCATCAATGGTGGGGTTGAAGTTTAAGAACAAGGAGACAGACCTGAGAGAGAATATCCATCAAAACCAGTCTCTTCTTATTATATCATATGTTATTGCTATTTGTTTTCTCTCTGTTGCCAGTTTTTATTTTCTTTTGTGTGTGATCATCAATGTATTGTTGTGTTTGAAGTATTTTGTGGTGTTGTAAGTTTGGGGATCTAATGAGCTTAATGAAATATCTTTAGTAATTCCTCATTGAAATTTTGTTGTATCTTCCTTCCAGTCTGCACCTAATACTTAGTTACAGTAAATTGCATTAGGTTTACATATACAAAGACATTTGGATATTAGAACTGATAGTTGTTCTCAATTTTCTCAGTTCCATATCTCTCTGTCTGAAACATAGAATTCATTGGTACTCTTGTCTGAACTGAGTCTCCACTTCTCAAGACTACAATCTGACAAATTGTAGTAACATCCATGGATCTGGACTTCACCTCTCTTTACTCTATCTCTTATCCATGGATAGGTTATCAAATTCATCACAGAATCCTTTATAGATTCCTGCTCAAAACACACACGCACACACACAAATCAGCTTCAGGTACAAGAAAGAGAAGTAACAGAGAGAAGATGTTTGGAATTTGATACCTTCTCACAGTTTCTGCATTGTTCATCAAAACTTAAGTGTGATGAAGCTGCTTGTGTTCTTAGCTTGGCGGCTTTTCCATTCATGACCCATCTCTCTACCAAACTATACGCACAAAAGTTTTTGCTACAATCAACAATATGGAGACTTAATGAAAAAACATTTGTGTATATATATATATCTCTACCTCGACGGTTGTTCTAGATGGTTTTGATGGTTCATAAGCGCTGCAATTCCTCCACAATTGCTATGTCCCATTACTATAATGTTCTCAACCTATGCAGAAACAATATGAGAATATGCTTTCTTTTGCTGCAATTTTCACTCTACATTTTTAAGGAGACATCTCCTCTAATGCCCCTATATCTCATTCTTTGATCTCTGTAGGACACATTTTTTCTTTTAATTTTATATGTCGAATGAAAAATCATAAAATTAAATTGGAAACGTGAATATTTTTTATTTGATTTATAGAATTTGATTTAAGCTCACCTGAAGAGTAGTTACTGCAAATTCAAGAGCGGAGTTGGTTTCTGTTGGCCCGTTCTTCGATCGAAAGGAGGAAAACAACAAAAGGGTTTTAGAGGTTATCTTATGTAAAAAAATCTGTAAGTAGAAAAAGGAACAAGCCTGAAATGCACCTGAATGGGCGTTATGAGATTGGCAACATTTCGGATCGTAAAAGCTTCACCAGGTTGAAATCCAAGCACATAAGAAGGACACACCCTTGAATCTGCACATCCTATCACCATAACCTGTTTCTTTTTCTAGTCAGTTTGGTTCAAACCGCGATAGTTTCTTTACCAATTAATCGAATAATCCGGAATAATTCTGATGATGCTCACCTTTGGTGATTGAGCTATGGCCAAAGCTTGAAACTTTTCTATCTGTGGTCTGATTTTGTGGATTTTTCATTCATCAGAATAAAGCGGGCCACAGAAAAACAGAGTAAAAGACAGATGATCAAGAAAATGATTTTCTGTACTTACAAATACTTTTGTCTCTTGAATTTAAGAAACCTCTGTCTCATCTCACCCAGAAAATCATAACTTATCTCAGTTTCTCTGTTTTCTTGCATACATTCTTCTCTACTCCCCAATTCACGAACCATGTTTGTCCTCCTACCATACCAAAAAATAATAGTAATCTTGGTCTTTATTCTTTCATTCCCTTAATTAACAAGATTCTAGCTTTATAGAAACGCAACTTTGAAGAACAAAGACCAAACTCTAACTTATCACCTGGGTAATAATCTTATTGCTTTTGCTTCACCAAGCTGAAACCGATCCGATCCGGTTTGTTGAAGCTTCAACAAATAGAAATTAAAAAAAAACAAAAAAACAAATAGAAATATAAACTTAGATTTGAAGTTATGTAATTAAGAATATGAAGATCAAGGTGTGGGACTCACTCTTTGAAGACAACCATGGTTATATATTGACGTTGCAGAGACTAAGCGACGAGCTCTTCCACCTTAACATGGAAACATAACGATAACGATTAGGATTTATCTCATGAGCTTTGTTCAGCTTTTGATCATAAAGACTCACATAGTGTTAACGCCATTTTTGTGGAACTCTCTTTTCTGTTTTCTCTCTGTGGTCTTTGTTCTTACTATTAATAGTATATTTTATATAAATTGTTTATGTATTATTCATTATACATTATACATCAATGGCGATTCCTCTCTCGGACTAATAATTTTATCGATGGAAAAGAAAACAAATAGAAATTAAGTCAGTAGTGAAAAGCAGTTTAAACTGTTTCGTCAATGACAAAGAAACTTGAATATGAATCTGCATAACTATTTTTGTATTATTATTATTATGTCAATAAAGAGAAGTCGTTGTTTGTCCAAAAAAATGACAAAGAGGTGGCAAATGCTTATCCTGAGAAGAAGGAAAGTTACGCAGGGGATACGTCTCATTGCCTTGTCACATGTCATATCCACTTGTCAATAATCCAATCCTATTCTTTTTTCTTTGTGAAAAAAGACAATACATCTGAACTTGTTTCTGACTAATAGTTCAGACCATTTCTGGTGAGTATTCGGGGAAAAAGGTTCTCCGAGATAATTGGATGTTCGGCGCGATATAATATCTTTGTGATCACTTAAGTTTGTTTTTATTTATCAGAATTTGAAAGATTTCAGAACTTATAAAACACTAGTTGCAAACTGCATTCATGAGTTATTTAAAGTCTTTAATCACTACAAGAAAACAATTTTTTTACGAGGACGATTTTCCTTGTAAATTCATCGTAATAGAGATGTTACGACGAATTTACAAGGAATCACATTTTGTTGTAAAAAGTTCGTCGTAATGAAATATTCGTTATTTTATGAATGAGACGTATTGTCGTAAAAGAGAAGAAAGAGATTCGTCGTAAAGAACTTGCTAGTATTCGTTGTAAAGACATCGTCAACCTTCGTCGTAAAGTCATCATTACCATTCATAGTAAAGTATATGTTACGAAGAATTTACATATCGTCGTCGTAAATTCGTTGTAAACCTTTACGACAAATTACCATGTTGGTCGATATGTAAATTCCATGTAATGTTTTACAACGACTTTACTTCTCATAATATAATTTATAAAATATTTATATATTTCATATTATTTATATAGATAATAATATTCAAAATAAAATTTATAAATTATAAAACAAAATATTTCAATGTTTTAATTGTTTAAAAAGAAATCACAATATAAAAGCCATAAATATTTAAATTTATATTACAAAAATGAAACAAAATAAAAAAACTATTGTCGTTACTAGGGTCGAAGTAGTCATGGCCGGTGCCTTCCGGACCCGTCGGATGTTGTGGCATCCCGAGAGCTGCTCGTCTCTCATTCAACGCTCGCAACATAGTCGGATTCCCCACCGCGAAGAGGTGAAGGAGATCTTCAAGTGAATCCAAGCGAGCCTTCTGAGAATCCATTTGAGACCACATCTGAGAAGTCTCCTCATCCCGTCTCGAAACGTATGATGAAGTCGCTCTTGGGATTTCGTTGACCGAGCCTATTCCCACAACCCGTCCCTTCTTCCTAGGAACCACCCTTACCAAAAACAACATATATACATTTCTGATTATATTATATTAAAAAAATCTAAATAAATTAATTTTTTTTAAATTAATTACTTCTTCGAAAATACGGTCGACTTCTTCCGTAGTCAGCCTGACCGGTATCCATCGGAAGCCTCGTGGGTTAACTGTGTCTCCCGTTCTTCAACCTGAGCAGCCACATCGTTATAGAGTTCCTCCGATGCTGGATCAACAAAAACTCCGTCTTATGTGGAGTGAGTTATCTTGAAAAGTTCAACCAAAGATGGTAAAACTCCGGTCTTCTCGTACTTCACAAAAAAGTTAAAATTTTAAAAGAAATTTAGTTAATAATAAATTAAAAGAATTAAATTAATTAAATATTTTAAATTAAACTTACATCATCTAGACGGATCCCGGCGTGAGGTTTTGCCCGGTCCTATGAAGCATGGGGTCATTACCGTTTTTGTCCTTCGTTGTCCGGGATGTAGAGCAGGAGTTGGACTTCTTGATCGAGTCAGGATGGCTCCAAAAGGCGATGAGGTCATCCCATACATGCGTCGAGATCCCGATGGGCTTCGCCTTATATTCGTGGTATTCCCACTTGTCCTTCCAATCCGAGACGGTGTTGGCAAGACGGAGTTTTGCCTTTGCTTCAAATCCCGCCTTCACCTTCTCGGTGAACGCTATGTTTCAGTGCCACTTTTGAAAAAAAAGCTTTTTTGCTCCATATTAAAATAAATAATGTAATATTATTTACTAATTAACAATTTAAAAATATTTACCGCAAACATTTTGAACCACGTCCTCCTAACATGATCTGGAGTCGTCATCCGGTTCAGATGGACCTCGAGAAAATAGCCCTTTATCGTGTAAGAAACACTCCGGCTGACACGGTTGTTGGCTCCAAACCTGAAAATTATACCAATTTGTTAGAAAAATGTATAATAAAAATGTATAACTTAAAAAAACTTACCAAAAAGTAACCCGCGGTCGATCAGGATCAAGAATTTCTAAACCCTCTCGGCCCGGTTAGCGAATAATATCCTCCACAGTATATGTAGTATACGGTGCAGATGGAGGTACCTGCAAATCTGGATGAAGATGCTCACCAAGAGCTGGAGCGGGATCATGGCAGGAGGAGGCGGTGCTGGAGCAGGAGGTGGAGGCATCTGATAGGGAATCTCATTGGCGGGATAATACGCCTGAGAGTCAGGGACAGCCTCGGATGACGACGGTCCAGTACTAGTAGATGTCCCGACACCATCGCCAAACATCTCAACATAAGTGGGACGGACAGGTGGTCTAGTTCTAGGAGCCATATACTATATAATTAAAAATTAATGTAATCATCTTGATTATCTTAAAATAAATACGTAAACTAATCATTTAGACTAATTCTCTAAGCTAACCACAAAACTATCCACCTAATTAACTACCTAAACTAAACTAAAGAGAGAGAGAGAGAGAGAGAGAGAGAGAG
>JABAYD010024203.1:907-11370 GCA_014822095.1 Diplotaxis tenuifolia | reverse complement strand
ACTCCATCATTCTACATCGCATTACAGATCAAAGGTTAACTTCATTTCCCTATTGGGTTTTCTTAGGTGGTGGATACACCGACTGAATAACTCTTTTTTTTTTGTTTATTCCTTCAGATTAGGCAAGTCTGTTGACCTGAGTCAGCTAAAGAATCTTACGGATATGTTTAACGGGTCGATTTTCCGCGAATTGCGCTTCTTGGAGAAGCCTTTTCTTGACTCCACTGCTGAGTTTTACGCCGCAGAAGCAAAACAAGTCCTGGAACAGTCCCCTGACCTTCCCCAGTACTTGAAATATGTTCATGTACCATTCCGTTCTTCTCTTTCTACATACGTATGTAGGTTGTTGTCTGTGAATGTATTTTCTCCTGAGTAGCTGACCTTGTTCTCTCTTTTTTTGCAGCAAAGGATTGGTGAGGAGAAGGAAAAATGCAGAAACCTCCCCCTTTTCTTTATATTCCAGGATGAGCTTCTTGAAGTTGTCAACAGAGAACTCTTGGGGGTTCATGCTCGTGCCATTCTTGAAAAGGTTATTTCCTCTCTAATGTGGGTCTTCTCTGTGAGAGCAAAGTTGTCTAAGTACATGTGGTTGGCAGGGTTTTGAGACGCTAATGGATGTGAGACCCCAGGAGGACCTTTCTAGGATGTATCATCTCTTCTCCGAAGCGGATTTAGTGGGTCATCTCAACGATGCACTGGGCCCCTACATTTCTGACAATGGAGAGAAGATTCTAAAGGAAGGTTCAACACTGACGGAGTTCAAGGCTCACGTTGATAAGATATGTTATAGTTACTTTCTCGAAGATCCTTTGTTGGAGAAGACTGTCCAAAAGTGTTTTGAAGGTCTTGGAATGTCTGTTTCTCCTATTGTGGAGGATGATCCATTCACCTAGTGGGTGTTAGAATTAGGAAGCTCTGGGCCTTTTCCGACAAGTCACCGGTGTTTTTATTATGTTTCTCTCTTTTTACTAGTTGCATTAAGTTATGTCAGTTGCTACAATTGATTTTTAATTATGTTGCTTTTGCTTATAAAAGTGTTCTGTTATGCTGGTTGCTACGAATGAATTTAGGCTTTTGGATGCTTCTTTATTAATATTTTTTTATTATGTATTTGTGGAGGTGAAAGTCTAAATGTGTTTGGTCTAGCAATTTATCATAACAACTAAACAAGCTTGCCAAGAATTGTAGGAGTGTTTTCCACGACTGTTATCTATGATGATACTATTTACTGCATGTAAGAACCAAACCGGATAATGTACGTGAGCGAGTCATTGACTCAAAACAAAAACTTTGATCATTATATACAATTACGATGAAAATCAAAGCTACTTAAGCCATTTAAATTCATATTAGATATATTTAGCTTATTTTCTCTACTAAAAGACAAGTACAACTTCATCTATTATAAAGAGAGTCATAGTAGGACTATTCATCATGACATATTTGATAAGTCACATTAATCAATTAAATATATATATATAAAACATCTTAATAATTGATAAAGATGTTAATGGTAGATATTTATAACAATAAATAAGTT
This sequence comes from Diplotaxis tenuifolia, assembly GCA_014822095.1. NCBI lineage: Eukaryota > Viridiplantae > Streptophyta > Magnoliopsida > Brassicales > Brassicaceae > Diplotaxis > Diplotaxis tenuifolia. The sequence goes on along the minus strand of JABAYD010024203.1, from coordinate 9,830 downwards.
TTAGATATAGAAAAATCTGTTTAGAAAAATATAACAAATTTTACCAAATATTTAAAATATTTTCATAAATGACAATTTAATTAATTTCATAATGAAAAATATTATTTTAATTGTGTGAATAATTGTTTATAAAAGATAACTTCATAATTATAGTTTTGTAAGAAAATCTCAATATTTTTGTTGTGATAAGTCTTAAAAGTCACAAAATTTAGGTGCATGTTGAATACCATATTTAAGCCTGGGCATAAAAACCGAAACCCGAAATCCGAACCGAACCCGAACCGAAAAACCCGACCCGTTATCTGACCTGAATGTAAAAATACTTGAACGAGTTTTATAGGATGGTACAAAAAAATCCGAACCCGAAGTGTTATTTAACCGAACCCGAACGGGTAACCCAAAATATTCGAAAGTGATAATTAATATAAATATTTTAAATATATATATAAGTATTTTTGATATTTTTTTTTGATATTCAGTTCAATGTTTATTTTGATATGATACATACAACAAATATTAAAATATAAATAAATACCTTAAATATATAATAAGTTATAAATAAATACATTATAATTTTCTCATTGAAATAATAAATTTAGTTTATATGTAAAGTAATGCACATTGTTTACAATTGATGTTTGTTTTAATGACTGATTTAACATTTTATTTCATATTTATCAATTTTATGTATGTTTGATTAATTTATATTCAGTTTAAGTGTTTTTGTTTATGTTTTGTTTCAAAATTTTGTTTTTTACTTAGGGTATATCCGAACCAAACCAAAATAACCCGAATCCGAACGATATATGGTTACTTTATGAGTTTTATGATGCAATACAAATTTGAACCGAACCCAAAGTGTTATTATCCGAACCCGACCCGTACTAATAAAATATTAAAATGGGACCTATTATTGTAAACCCAAAAACCCGAAAATCCGAAAAACCCGACCCGAATGCCAACGGGTACCCGAACGCCCATGCCTAACCATATTTATGAATCTGAAATATGTGAATAACTGTTTAGAAGAAAATTTAATTTCTTAAATATAAAAAATCTATATTTTGTGATGAAAAATTTTAAAATAAATAAATAAATAATTTTGTTATATGTTATAATAAGGCCGAAGAAAACCCAATATTGAAGGTAATTAAGAAGTTCTTCAAGTTTAATTTAAATATATGATATTCAGTAATATATATCATTTGAAAACTTTATATAACTTTATAAACTCAATTTCTCCCTCTAAACTATTAAACATTAAACAATAATCAGTAAATTTAAGCCTAAATGCTGTGATATTTTTGCTTGAAAAAATATCCAAATTGGTATTCCGTTTTAGATTTGTAGGTTTTCCTATGTGTGTTTTATTATTATTTTAAATTACTTCCTTCGCATTTTATAGTAATATTAAAGTTGCTTATCTGATTTCAAATAGTTTTATTAATTTATTATTTATTAATGATATGTTCTCATAATTAAATTTTAATTAAAAATTAAGGACAAATTATACTATATAGTAAAAATAAAAATGTAATAAGATGATGATGAATCTTGATTTCTTTTGACCAAACACATATAAATATCACTTATAGCGACAATACTAATAATCTATTTTTATGACCAAACACGAAAACATATATATATATAACATCAAATTATTTTAAAAAATTACTATTAAACAAGTTTTTATAATTTTTACTTTGTTAGAATATACAAAAAGAAAACATTCTATTTTATAAATAGCTTTTACTTATATCTAAAGATGAAAAACGCTATCAAATACACTTTTTCAATTTTTGTTTAGGATTTAGAAAATGAAAATTACGATCATATAATCATTCACAATTATCTCATGTTTAGAATTTCAGATAATTATCATATAATTAATTTTCAGTTAGTAATAAATAATATTAAAAATACTATTTTTACAATTTGTATCACTACTATTTTTGCAATTTTATTTTTAATTAAATAATTATTAAATAGTATTATGTTCATCATCAAGTTATATTTTTTTAATCATCATCAAATAACTTTTTACCTTTCTCTTTTGGCTACTGCATAAAAAATCTCATAATATCTATTTTGTTCATCATCAAATTATATATTTTAATTAGTATCATGTTCATCATCAAGTTTTATCATTTTCTAGGATTTATAAAATAGAATTGCTATCAAATAGTTATTTCAGTTAATATTAACCATTTTAAAAAGTTACTTGTTTAAAATTCATTTTTTTCAATACAAAGTTTCTATTTTTAAAAGTTGATATTATTTTTGTGGGAGATAATGTAATAGTATTTTTCCTTTTCTAAATCCTAAAAAGAAATTGTAAATAATAATTTTTAATAAATTTTCCTTTTCTAAATCTATTTTAAATTGTAATAAAAAATTATTATATAATCTTTTACAATTATCTTCTGTTTTAGAATTTAATATAATTATCAAATAATTATTTTTGATTAGTAGTAAATAATCTTAAAATTGCTATTTTTACAATTTCTATCACTACTATTTTACAAATTTATTTTGTTAATTAAATTATTATTAATTAGTATCACGATCATCATCAAGTTATCTTTTTAAAAAGTATTGTCAAATAATTTTTTACATTTCTCTTTTGGCTACAATCTACAAATTAATATGATAATATCTCTTTTGTTTAGGATTTTAAGCAAAAATAAAAGTACTGTCAAATATTATTTATGATTTTTCGTATAAAATTTTAGAAAAGTATAACTAATATTACATAATCCTTTGAAGTTATATAGCCTTTTCTAGGCTTTATAAAAATAGAATTACTCGAATATTTATTTTAGTTCATATTAACCTTTTTAAAAAGTTGCTATTTTCAAAGTTTGTTTTTCGTTGCAAAGTTTCTATTTTTAAAAGTTGATATTCTTTTCATATAATAATTTTTATTTTCTGAATATATTTTAAATCCTAATCAAAAGTTATTATATTTTTGACACATATCACATGCTTAAAAATTTTAATTGACACATGTTAAAATCATGTTAATTAGTAATTTCGAAGAACCAAGTTTTATGTAATAAGATAATTATAATCTATATGTATAATATCATTGGAGAAATTAGTTTCTTACATAATAGAAATAAACATTAATTAATGAACTATAAATTTTAAAAACGAATATATATATGGGCTTATTTGCCGTATAACCAAAAAGAAAGTAGAAATTACAATTGTATTTAAGGGCTTTGGAATCTTCTAGAGAGATCCTCGTTGTCAGAATCAGAGAGTGAACAGAGGAAGGAGGAAGCAAACAACAACTTGGAGCTCTTCTTCTTCTGTAATGAGCTGCAGGAGGGGAAGTATGAATGGTAATGTTCAATGTATATCTTAGAAGAGTGGCTACAGCATGAATATGAGAATATGACAGACTTGATAGAGAGGATCTCTAGTATTAACAGGAAGAACCAGTGTTGCTGTGTCTTCAAGCTTAGTAGAGATAGACCTCTCATCTGAAGAGAAGTTTTACGATGTTTTGTTGAGACAAGCAGCTTTAGTGAACGAACAGCTTAGGTCTACTTCTCCTGTTCTTGATGATGTGAAGAAACCACAGGATATTGTTCGTCCTGGGAGTTTGAGTTTGTTGGGTGAAGCTTATGATCGATGCGGTGAAGTTTGTGCTGAATATGCTAAAACGTTTTATCTTGGTTAGTATTTTTTTTTTCTTCTTTGGCTTTGGTGTAACAGTAGAATTGTAATGTTCGTTTTATGCTGAGTTCTAGTGGGTTTTGTTGCAGGTACATTGCTTATGACACCTGAAAGACGCAAAGCTATTTGGGCTATCTACGGTGAGTTACTGCAAAAAAACATCTCTGTTCTATTGTATCTCTTGGTCAGCTAAATCCTCTTAGCAAGAAGTTGAAATTGATTCTTTAAAACTTACACTCATGTAGACATTAAGACTTCTCTAGTTGGTTTGTTGTCCTAGCTTAGACAAGTCCATGAAGCACAAAGCATCCAAAAATTTGTCTCTTTTTAGATTAAGACCCAAGATAATTGAATTAGCTTAGTCACTATCATGGGGGTTTAGTGTTTTTTGGGCCCAATAGTCTTAAACTCTAGAGATTACTCATACTAAACACTGTTAGTTGCTCATGACTTTGGGATACTAATGTCCATCTGAGGAATTCATTTTCTTTTATGTTTGAATGTTCTTGATTTGATGATTTTACTACTCATTCTTTATGCAGTTTGGTGTAGAAGAACTGATGAACTAGTAGATGGGCCTAACGCATCACATATAACTCCCATGGCGTTAGATAGATGGGAAGCAAGGTTAGAAGATCTTTACCGTGGCCGTCCTTTCGATATGCTTGATGCTGCCTTAGCTGATACAGTTACTAGATACCCTGTAGATATTCAGGTCAGCCTTACATTTCATTTAATATATTGTGACAAATCTCATAAAATTTGTTTTTAATGTTTGTGCAGCCATTTAGAGACATGATAGAAGGAATGAGAATGGACTTGAGGAAGTCTAGATACAAAAACTTTGATGATCTCTACCTTTACTGCTACTATATAGCCGGAACTGTCGGTTTGATGAGCGTTCCGGTTATGGGAATCGATCCTAAGTCCAAAGCATCGATCTTTTCTGGCATTTGGTCTTGAATTGTTGCACAAAAAAATGATTTCTAACATTTCTTCTAGATTCCTTTTATGTTTTTACTTGATGGAAATGTTTATTAGATCTTTTATTTAAAATTTCAGCGCTTTCAGATTTCGGAACTGAAATGTTTTGAGTTGATATATATTAGGGCTTTAGATAGTAGAAGTTTTTAAAGACTGCGAGATGTAAAACCTTTGATAACATTTTGGCTTCTGCAGGATGCAATCAGCACTAACTCATGTAGAACGTTCAATAGAAACCATTAGACCCGAAGAACATGACGTCATTGTTTACAAAAGAAAACGTCAACAAACATTTCAAGACAAGCCCTATATGAGCAACGTATTTCAAAAGCAAACCACTAGTGTAAACAGGCACTAAGAAACTGTTGATGGACTAAAAGACACTCATGATGGACCAAAAGACACTGCACAGCAGCAGCTAAGCTCAAAAGCAACAGAGAGAGAGAGAGAGGGTTCCAAGACCTGAAAAAAGTGAGGCAGATGATCTAGTTCAATAATCAGAACATATACAACTACTATGTAGGAGAACTATTTTGTGAAGATACAAACCTCAACGAAGGTGGGTGAGATATGCAGCAATCTGCTTGAGGTTTTCAATACTGAGGTCCGTTGCCTCAGCTACAGATTCCTGATCCTCAAAAGCTAGAGTGGGAAAAGACTCTATCAAACTACCATCAATAAATTCCTTTCTAGGGCTGATTTCTGATAATCCAACACATCGGTACGGATACTTAAGATCAGGGCACCCTTTTCCCACTGTCTTTTTTCTCATCAACTTCTGAATCTCATCCAACAACTGGTAGACTTTGGGTGGAAGTGAAACTATTACTCCAATTAGGCCACTCACGGTTGAAAAAAGAACAGATGGTGCTCGTGCATAATCTTCATCTGACATTCTTGCTAGAGTCCCTGCCTTCATCTGCGTAATAAACTCTCCAATGTTCCATTGACCTACCTTGTGTGGCCTGTCCTCCTCAAATCCAGCAGCTGAATATATGTTATACAGCCCATCAGAATAGAAAGTAGAGTCCTTGTGTAGCTTATGCGTGGCGGTGATGCGAGTCCGGAAGCGTGGCTGGAGGCCACTGTTAATATCATGCAGCTCAAACTAAAGCATCAAACAAGAAACATACAAAAGAATGAGCCATGCAACCATCAAAACAGAAGCATGAATCAGATTTTATCAATAAATTTTGGTTGCTTTACCTGTTGGGACATTGAGGAAATCAAGGCAACTCTCTCTTCGCTACCACCAGCTTCAATCCCAGCAAGGTTGGGATTCTCATGCAGACTGTGGAGACCATTATGTGACTGCCACTCATAATAGAGACATTGTGCTCCTACAATGCCAAACAGTCCACCATGCAAGGCTTTGAGGTACTTGACGCCTCCATCGGTTGTGGTTCGAGACACAAGATTCAGCTCTCCATCTATAACTCTGAATACTAAAATTCTCCCCTGTACACAAAAATAGAAGATAAGAAAGACAAAAATGAAATAAACAGACTCAGTATTAAAATCAGAAAAGAGCAAAATATTATATTTACCTCTGGAGGCAGAGATGTGCCAACACAATAGTATTCATGTTGCTCTTGACTAGCAAATGAACAACTGATCACTGAGACTCCTTGCTCTCCCTCATTGAGTCTGAAGGATGATAGCGTGTTGAGTGCTTTGTCAAGGAGTTGCACAAAATGTCTTGCAAACTCTGCTCCTGGCTGCTTCTTCTCCTCGACAAGAACCACACTTGACTCAGTTTCATCTTGATGGCATATACGTCTACCATAGCTAATCATTGGAATTTTTCCATTCCTCTGAACATCTCCCATTAAGCAAATCACAACTCCATTTTCCTTAACAATTGCTAGCCTGACCAGTTTAGAGAATCATAGTTAGATATATAAATGTTAATTGAGAAAGATACATGATGTAAGAGAATATTAGAAGTTTTCCTTTTATCTAGTATTTTCCTTTTCTATGTTTTGAGCTCTCTCTATATAAGAAGAGTTTTAGGTTTTATGTTTTGGACACAATTTAATTTTCTTATCAATAGAAGTTTTAACTTTTATTTTTCCTGGTGGATTCCAGAGCTTTTCTGGTGGATTCCAGAGTTTTATCATTCAAGTTCTTGTTTGAGAGCTTGATTCTATTTTAGGGTTAGTGGTTGCTAATCCTTGTGATTTCTGACTGCGAGTGGTATCAGAGCAAGGCTTTCTCCTTCTCTTTTTGAAGCTTGATCAGCTATGGGTGATCAACCAGTAACCAAAGCCGACTTCGAGGGTTTAGCAGAAAGGTTTAAGGGAGGCAACCACAAATCTCACTGCTGTAACAACTCAATTGGCAAATCTGGTGACCGCGTTAAACAATCAGGTTGTGGTTTTTCCCAATCAGGTTAATAACGCCGGACAAAGAGGTGGACAAGGAGGTGGAGAACGAGGACTAATTCGAGGTTAACAAGGTAGAAACAATCGTGATGTTGCTGTTGAGAATTCCAGTTCAGAAAAAGAGTCAGAAGAAGAGCTAGCTGAAGGAAACCAACAAAACAATCATGATTATCGGGTAAAGGCTGATATTCCATTATTCTATGGAACTATGGGAGTGGAGGAGTTTCTTGATTGGCAAATCGATGTTGATCGATTTTTCGATGTCATGAGTGTTCCTGAGAACAAACAAGTTAAGATGGTGGCAATCCGACTGAAGAAGACGGCTGCAGTATGGTGGGATAAACTTGTTGTCCAAAGGCAAAGACAAAAAAAAGGGCCGGTTAGGACGTGGCGCCGAATGAAGCAACTAATGCTGGAGCGATTCTTACCAAAAGATTACGAACAGATTCTTTACAAGATGTATCTCGATTGTGTTCAAGGAAGCCGAACTGTGACTGAATACACAGCTGAATTCTTGCGTGTCTCTGAACGCAATGATTTAGGAGAAATAGAGAATTAGAAGGTGGCTAGGTACATCAGCGGTTTAAAGGGTTCTCTTCAGGGAAAGATGGGTTTGCAAACCGTATGGACGGTGCAGGAAGCTTCCAGCCTAGCGTTGAAAGCTGAGTTACTGGAGAAGTCATCACGAAGGTTCTCAACATTCAGACGAAGCACGCCTCAGGCTAGTGTTGAACCAACGAGTGAGAAAGAAAAGAGTGTAGCCAATAGAGACTCCAACCCGGGAAATAAAGGAACTAGTAGCTCTAATTCTACACAACAGAACAAAACACCAGCTCAGAGGCAGAACAATTCTTATGCTAAGCCTTTTATTGACAAGTGTTTCCGTTGTCAAGGACATGGTCATAAATGGGATTTCGTTGGGAATGAAGAATATGAGGGAGCTGAATTCGCTGAAGAAGAATCTGGGGAGATGATAAACCTTGTGCTGCAACGAGTTTTGTTGTCATCTAAAGAAGAAGGCCAACGTAAAAATTTGTTTAGAACACATTGTTCTATTCAAAACAAGGTGTGTAACGTGATTGTGGATGATGGAAGCTCAGAGAATTTATTTTCTCAAAAGCTAGTGGATTATCTGAAATTACCCACAACCTGTCATGAGAAACCGTATGGCCTTGGATGGGTAAAGCGAGGCTCACAAGTTCGAGTTAGCACGACTTGCAAGGTTCTCATATCTATAGGTAAACACTATAAGGAGGAGATCAGTTGTGACGTTCTTGACATGAATGTTTGTCACATTCTTCTTGGACGACCTTGGCAGTATAATAACGATATCACATATCGAGGTCGCGATAATGTAATTTTGTTTACGTGGGGCAGCCATAAAATTGTCTTGGCATCTGTTAAGGATTTTTGTAACAGAGTGAAGGAAAAGAAGACAAACTTCTTGGTTATGACACATGGCGACAAGGTGCTTGATGAAGATGTCCAAGAAGCAAAGTGTTTCTATCCCTTGGTGGTTAAAGGGTTGTAGAGCGCCGTAACGTAGGAGACGTCTACCCCACGTGAAGTGTTGGAAATTCTGGATGATTTCAAAGAGCTGATTGCGGAAGAACTTCCTAATGATCCACCTCCCATGAGAGATATTCAACACCATATCGACTTGATTCCGGGGTCTAGTCTACCGAATCTTCCCCACTACCGTATGAGCCCCAAGGAGAATGAGATTTTAAGGGAACAGATTGAAGATTTGCTGAGAAAATGATTTATTCGTGAGAGCATGAGTCCATGTGCAATACCCGTTCTTTTAGTTCCTAAGAAAGGTAACCAGTGGCGGATGTGTGTTGATAGTAGAGCCATTAATAAGATAACTA
>JABAYD010024194.1:0-11869 GCA_014822095.1 Diplotaxis tenuifolia | reverse complement strand
CCACAATTTCATAATGAGTCAATGTTGTTATATTATTTGATTAGCGTAATGAGTCAATGGTTTTTATCTTTATCTAATAGTTTTGAATAGAGTGGTTTAGATAAACCGAATCATCATCCATATGAATGTCGGTATTGTTAGTAATCATATGAAAAAATGGTATATGTTTAAAATACGAAAAACGCTAATTAAAATATTTAAATTTCTTTTGACCGCAGAAATAGAAACTTACTGTTATTAAAGTTTCAAATTTTTATTAAAGAACCCACATATTGATCATAATATTTATAAATATATTTATGAAAAATACATTTAATTTTTGTATTGCAAAATTTACAAATTTACGTATCATAAAATATTGTATATTTATTATGTGATTGTGCATATCTTCTAATTTTCCATATCTTTATTTGCAAGCAGAGTACTTCTATCCCAAGTTAGATTACTTATCACGCAAAACATAGTTATGTGTTTATTGCCATCGTTGATATAAATTAGAAAAGAGCATTTTAATGATAAGATACTGTAAATACGATTTTTATGGTATAATAAATATATTATCGTTAGTATAAATTATAAAAGAGCATTTAATGATGAGATATGTAAATATGATTTTTATGGTACAGTAAATATATATTCACTAACCCTAAATATACAATATAACTATAAATATATAGACTCACTAACGGCATAACCGACACTTTGCATCCTATCTTTTCATAGATTTGCCAAGTATTTGAACCTTTCAAATGGCTACATTCAACTCAGTTGCTGAATTGAAACCATTCAAGTTCATGTGGAAGATAAAAGTAAAGGTTTCATCAATTTGAATAGAATCATGCTTGAACATCACATATTACATGTTTTTTTCAAATGAATGTATCATTCATTTGAATAGAAAGTAACAAACATAGACTAAAACAACAAAGGAACAATCACCCAAGAGTTCAAACAATGCACATTTTATACCTACGCAAAATTTTTTTTACTATGTAGAATTATTTACCTGACATTCTCATCCCGCGCAATCGCGCGGGTCTCTACCTAGTATAGAAGATAGTTGACAAAAAAAAAACAAATATAGAAGATGATCCCGCATTTCATATCAGGGTTTTAACTATCATAAACCTTTCTTGAGTTAACACTACAAAATGGGCTGAGAAACTGGGTTTACTACATACGAGACAAAAGGCCGAAATGTACTGTGTGTAATCAAATGAATCCGTGACTTATTTTAATCGCCCTAACTATATAATTTCACGACCCACAATAATTAGAAAGCTCTTACCTACTTTAAGCCCCCAGTATTGTAGGTCAAAGTGAAATTTGACCGTCCATGTTTTAATTGGATCACTCAGCATCCACCGATAGTCGTACTAAAAAACAAATTATGGTTCCAAATGGGAAATGCGAAAACAACGGTTTAATTTAGGGCTCTCCAATATGGTATACCGAGAACGGTACCGAACCGAACCGAACCGAAATAGACAATATGGTTTGGATTTGGTATATACCATATAAACCGAATAGATATTATTTTATAAAAACCGTAAAATTTTGGTATGGTTAGGTATATAACCGATTAAACCGAATAAACCGAACAAAACTGATCAAAAAAAAAATATAAATATATACATTATATAACCATTTATTTTTTTGGAGTAATCTTTTGTCTACTTTTTTATTCCTTGTGAAAATATATTTTAATTATTTTATTTTATTTTCTTCAACTATTATTTAAATTTGATTTGATTTTGCATATTATACGAAATTGTGAAATTAGATTGTAGCATGCAATTTATTTGGAAGAACAAAGAAAAGATAAAGAAGAGTTGTAAAAAATTGAATCGTTGATCGTTTGTTTGTTGCTCTTTTGACCTCTTTAGTTATGAACACTTAGGATTATTTTAATAAATAAATGATAGTTTTGACAATATACCTCTTTAAAAATTATATAATATAAAACCAAATCAAATAATAATATTATTTGGTATAAAACCGAATAAACCGAAAACCGGTAGTATAAATACCGAACCAAACCAAACTAAATATGGTTCCAATATGGTAGTTAATTTTTATAAACCGAATAACCGAAAACCGAATAAAACCGAACCGAAACCGTACCGAACACCAGATTGAACAGGCCTAGTTTAATTGTAATGCGGTTTTTACAGTGGTTAAAATATATAGATATATGGTATATGTAAATATTTTTGTTAGTGTTAAGCGTCGAGGCCGTGGATAGAAACATTCATAGCATATTTATACCTGCCAACTAATTAAACCAGATGTAGCAATATAAACTTTACATTATACACTCAAATTGCATGTTAAAAATGGCATTATGCAAAAAAAAAAGAAATTCGAGTATACGATATTAATTACTCTCATTAAGTAAAAAAAGAAGAAAATTAGAAAAGGGGGTTAAATCGGTCTTGCAACTTTTTAGTCTGATTTCATTCTCCTTTTGCTTTCTTCGTCTACGATAATATATCGGCACAACACCGAAAGAAAAGAAGAGAGCAGAGCAGAGAAGGAAATGAGAGATAAAGAGAGAATAGCGATGTATAGAGAGGAAGAGATGAGGGAGATGGAGAGGCGGCGAGACCTTTATTTACAGTCTCCTCCTCCTTCAATGCCTGTGCCCGACGAGCAAGGGGATGGTGGTGGAGACCAACAACAACTCGCCCGATTTGACCCGGAAGCTGAAGGGAACGAGCCTGAGGATCTACAAGAGACCGTTGAGAAGAAAGACGAAGACGACGAAGAAGTGAAACGCGTCAACGAAGCGGAGGAAAAAGTAGTAGAAGAAGAAGAAGAAGATAAGGAAGATGGTGATGAAGGTGCAGACGAGGAGAAAGAAGAAGAAGGAGAAGAAGAAGAGGAAGAAGACGAAGAAGGTAAAGGCTTCTACTTGTGGAAACGTAACTAACGCTTCTTACGTGAGAGAGTGTGTGTTTGTTTCATGTGATCGACTTTTGGTTTCTCATTTTTGTCAGAGCCTAAGGAGAAGACTCCATCTACGACATCAGGAGACAAATCAGAGTACGATTCATCTTCTTCACTCTCTCTCTCTCTCTCTCGCTCGCTCTTTAGATGTGTGTTTTTGCCGTAATGGGTTCTCTTCTCCCTTCACTTTCTTCACTTTCTTCCTTTATAACTAACAGTCTCTAATTTTTGATGGGTTTGTCTCAAAACCAGTAACTTTCTGGGTGATTTAATGATTCATCGTCTTAGCGCTTTTGCATGTTGTAATTACTGTCTTCTTGCTGCTCCAAAAATCCCTAAAACTATCCCCAGCTCTTATGGATGAAGAACGTAAAGTTCCTACCTTGGTTTATAGCATTCATTCTGGAGGCTGCTTTTGATAACCACTCAACTTAACTTTTGTTTTTTTTTTCCTTAAAAAAATGTCTTATAATTCCAAGTTATAAATCATGTTTGCTGTCTAAACTTAAATGCAGGTTTATGGAAATTGATCTAGGGGAAATCCGTAAAGACGTCCAGTGTCCTATATGCTTAGGTACTTCCTTTCTTCATCAATATGTATATTTCTACAAATGCATTTGATGTTGTTGGGAATGAAACATTTCCTAAAGACCCAATGTTCTTGCTTTCTCCCAGAGAATATCCTATTGAGGAAAATTAGTTTGGCTTATCCTGATAGGAGTTTCTTGTTTTACCTTTTTTTTTTCTCTCCAGGAGTTATAAAGAAAACAAGAACTGTGATGGAATGTCTGCACCGGTTCTGCCGGGAATGTATTGATAAGTCAATGAGATTGGGGTATGCCTGTGTTTGTTTTGGTTTCTTATTCTTGCTTTAGTATCTATGATGCCACTTTCTATTTACATGTTCTGAGTTTTTTTTTGCTACTGCAGGAACAATGAGTGTCCCGCCTGCAGGAAACATTGTGCAAGCCGGCGTTCTCTTAGAGACGACCCAACGTTTGATGCTCTTATTGCAGCTTTGTTCACAAATATTGATAGCTATGAGGAAGAGGTACAAGATTCAACATCATTATTTCTATTTTCTCTATTCTTTATTCTGAGAGATTGTTGCTGTTAATTGCTTTATCATTTCTTCTTCAGGAATTCGCTTTTCACGAAGATGACAAAGCTCGTAATAAGCAGGTCGGATACATAAGGCAATTTTGTAGTGTTGAGAATGTTGTTATTTACCCTTTTTAACCTTAACTAGAGTTATATGGCTTTTGTGTAGATTCAAGCATCTATAGCTGAAATATCGCAAAGACAATCAGAGGCTCTTGTGAAAAGAAAATCTTTTGGTAAAGAGTCTGCAGTTTTAATGAGATCACAGCGTAGTGGCAGCGTCTCCAGGAGGAGAAGGAACTCCAGAAACATGGAACAAAACGCTGATGAAAATGATGATAATAATGAAGATAATAACAACAATAACAATGGAGGAGGCGAAGATTCGTCGTCAGATGAGCGTGGTGCAGAAGTCCGGCTGAAAAAACGTAGGAAACGGTCTGCAAGTCGTTCAACACAGCATCCTTCTTCTTCAGGTGCAAACAACAACGGGGATAAAGACACAGAAGGGTATAGAGACAGCAGCAGAGGAATATCTCCGGGGCTTGTGTGGAACCCGGAGATGCTTGCTTGGGGAAGAAGTGCTACAAGGAGTAACCCAAGGCATGAGAATAATACAGCTGGAGGTAGTAGTAAGAGTTTGAGGAATGCTCGTATTAATAAACTTGTGGAGTATCTACGCAGCAACTTAGATGGAAACATTGTTGAGGTAACAAAGAAAAAAGAAAGAGATGTTCTCCTCCTTCTTGATGGTGTTCCTGTTTCAGATTAAAGTTACTCTTTATCTATTGGCAGGAGGATATTAATCTCAAGCTTGTCTCACTGGATACCAAATGTGTACCAGACTTACCACAGCCATATCTCCGTTGCAGAGTCACCTTGCTTGTCAAGCAGCTCCGTGAAGTGAGTATTCTTTTTACTTTCTTAACATCAGCCTTCTCACTGTAGAAAGTAACTATGCTTCAGGTTTCACTTCATATATAGAAAGTTTGTAACATATATAAATGCGAAATATCTTGAAATGTTTTTTTGAACAGTTTGTGGCACTTCAGACGCATTTGAAGACTGAAGAGGTTGAATTGTTGGTAACAAGAGGTTTAGGGGCAGAAGATAAGACAGTAGAGAATCTTACTGTAGTGGCTTCAGCTTCAGCATTCAAAGATGAGATGCGAAGTCTGGAAGACAATGAAGCATTGTCAAGGCTCAAAACCGATTTCAATTCAAGCCATGAACAACATTTGGTATAATAAATAATATGTTTATATATCTGGTCATTATTCTCATTCTAAGTATGATTCAACTATCTGAAACATATTCCTTATTTGGTTTGTTCCTTTTCAGACCATAGCTTACAGGAAGAAGCAAACCGAGTGAAGAAACTTGGAGTCTGAAGCACGTGCTGCGAAAACAACAACGTATATATAAAGACGGATCAAGGATTATGTATCAGTTGGTTTTTGATTTAAGTAGCTATAAACTCTATGGAGTTTTTACATTTTGTGACAGTTTTTTTTTTCACTTTGCTTACCTATTGTAGACTACAATATTTAGTATTTAAGGAGCTAATAGTACTTTCAAGGGAAATGTCTTTTCTTTATCACAGGAAGATTGTGTGGTGTGGTTCAAGCGTTCTTGTGAACAGTAGTTTCTGCTGATGCTTATAAGCTATCTCATGCAAGAAGAAGAAGAAGCCATCATTGTTCTCCTCTCGCTTCTTCTGGTCACTTTAAGCTTCGGTGACTTAGGTTTTGTCGTCTCCTTGTTTGACCTGTGTTTTGATTGGTATGGAGTTTTTAGTTTTGACAAAAAAAGGCAAGAAAAAAAGAAACCAACTCCTGATTTGGATTACAACTTACTTCTGCGATAAAAATGGGTTGTCGAAATTTGGCAATGGTCTGGCTTGAGGAACCATTGTCCTTCTCAGTTGTTTTAGAGCTCTCTCTTCCTCCACCTGAAAAAGTTTCAGCTCAGACCGTTAAACTATGTTTGATACATACATTTGGTCGTAAAGTTTCAGCTATTACTATACCATTTTCGCGGCTTCAGTCTCTTTGCGGTATCTCTTGTACATCATCTCCTTCTCTTTGAGCTGGTTGGTTACCAGAGAGAGTAGAACAAGTTAGTTAAGAAGACAAGCTTGTGCAACAAAACTTGCTTTTACTTTGCTGAAGCGGCTTATAGAAGCTTACTTTATGGTCAAAGTCTCCCCTTTCAACAGCCCGATGGTCCACATGTAGATTGAACTCTTGAACTTCTGTGAGAGGTTTTCGTACTTTCTCCGGAGCAGGAATTGGATCTCTGAAAAGGTGAGAATTTATACAAAGTCAGTGATGAAATGAAATTCTGCGGATAAACAGCAAAAGGAACAGTTACTTACTCTGTAATCACTGGCTGTGCTCTGAACACTCTTCTTTGAGCTTCTTCTCTCTCAGTTCTCATCCTCTCCTCCATTTCTTTCCGCAATTCCTCTTCGTGTCTAGCTACACTCTCTCACTTGAACGGTTCTGGTTTTGTGCATTGCCTAGGCTCTGGTTTTGGTGGGAACTGAATTGGAAAGTGAACAATCTCTGTCAGGCTTATAACATTGACTGCTAAAAGTGAAAGAAGAAAATTTCGCTGCATACCACGGGATAATCAGTTGTGTAGGGATATGGGGTTGCCTTGGGAGTTCTGTCCTTTTCAGACTCTATCTGTTTATGTATCACTTCTCTCACAAACCTCTTCTCTTTTTCAGCACCACGTTCCTGGAATTGATCATATCAAACATCTTTCAGAAAAATTCCTTGTTGTAGTTACTTCTGATAGTAAAGAGAGAGGTCTTGTACGTACTTCTGTCCTCAAAAGGAAAGGGTTTGGTGTAGTGTTCCTTTGTAGAGGCCGTTCACGGAAAGATTCAGAGTTCAAAGTAAGCTGCCAAGTAGATGGTTATGTTAAGACACTGAAATTTCAAAGATGCAGAATTATAGGACTTGTCAAAGTACCTTGTCGAATAGATCTATAACAGAGTTAGGCTGTGAAATCCTTTCATCTGTCAGGAAATGGAACTCTTGAGGTATGGTTACGTGTCTTTTAGTGCTGCAAAATATTCCCATCTCCCCTTTACTTTCCAATATCTAGAATGGTTCAGAGATAATTCCATATTAGAGAGAGAGACGGATGAAGATCTTGGAATGAAAGGTAACCTAATAAACCACTTGAATATGTTACCTTTTTATTCAAAGGTCTTGCCCTGAATTTTGGCACCTTCTTGAGCTCCTCTTGTTCAATTTCAGTAGAAGTTTTTGCTTTAACAGGACGAGCTCTCAGCATTGTTTGAAGGAAAGGGCTCTTTGGTTCAATGATATGAGGCCTCCAGTCATTATGCTGTGGATGAAGAAAGTAAGATGTCACGGTTAGTCAGAACTCAAGTGTCTTTTGAATGAGACAATAGGAAAGACAGAAACTCTATAACCTTAGACATTTCAGTCGAGACTACTGCAGATGTTTCTGCATGCTTGCTAGCCCGTGCCATTGTTTCCAGATGGAACTCCTTCAACAGTAAGAATTTAAGCCACATCACATCTCACTCAGAAAATGGTTTGGATCAGAGTGTTTGAATTTCATTCAGGTGAAATGGACTAATCAATCAGTGTAGTTTACCTTAAATTCTGGATTATGCGGTGTACTTCTCTGTGGTGTGGGAAAAGCTGGAGCTTCTAAAATCTGTGTCAAATAGAGAAGAAGTGCATTATTAGCTTTCAGGCTTTATCATTCCCGCGCAGCTCTATTGTTTAAACTACAGATACTTAGTAGTTACTGAAGAGAGACACTGAGAGTCGTATCACTACCTTCGTATTCAAAGGTCGTGCTTTAAACTTAGGCATCTTTGCTAGCATCTCTTCCTCAAGCTCTGAAGTGCTTTTAAGTCTCACAGGACGCTTTCGCTGAGATGTAGCAAACTCTGGTTCGTTAGGCTGGTTATGGTTCTGGACATAAGGCAGTGACAAGTTCCTTGTACTTGTTTGGAACTTCTTCATCAATTCAGCAGTTGATACAAATGGAGTAATT
Organism: Diplotaxis tenuifolia; assembly: GCA_014822095.1. Classification (NCBI taxonomy): domain Eukaryota; kingdom Viridiplantae; phylum Streptophyta; class Magnoliopsida; order Brassicales; family Brassicaceae; genus Diplotaxis; species Diplotaxis tenuifolia. Next base: position 3,772 of record JABAYD010024194.1, on the reverse strand, counting down.
TTCTCCCGGACATAAACCTTAAAAATGAATAAGCAAGAGTTAACAAAGCAACTTTTCCAGGGTTTTGATCACATAATCTCAAAAACACAATGCACCTTTCTATTCTCTGTCCTGGTTTTCGTAGTGACTGAAGGGCATAAGTTGAAGCTCGTGTTAACAAGACCTTGTTTTGTCTTGTGAAGCAAAGTTGCTGATTTTGGATTGAGAATCTATTAAAATCAACAGGGTGATGTAAGCATATAGCATCGAGCTAGTGAAACAAGTACTGCAGCTTAAGTTGACTCACCTGTCTAGATTTATCACCATCAAGCTTTTGCCTTTTGATGGCTTGATTTTCCTGGACCAGATTGGAAGTTCCAACTAATTTTTTAACATTCGTTTCCCTGCAATGAGTGACGAGCCATCAACACTAAAACATCCACCTATCAAAATTCAAGAGCGTGAAAACTAATGAAATCAACCTCTTTATGGTTTTCTGATTAGTGCCTCTGGCTTGTGACGACTGTGGCTGTTTTATCTGCATCAGCACAGACCGATTCGTTGTAGAAGTTAGATGCATCTTAGTGTTGGTCATCATAGATACTTCAGATTGTGATGGAGGAATGTTCTCCATGTTATCTCCCTGCTCAATAACATCGCCCAGGAAACTGAACAATATAAACAAAATGTGTGTTGCTACTCACTCGTCACTTCAACAGCGATAACATAATCCCTTGAAGCAGTAAAATAACCTGAAGTGTTCTTGAGTATCTATGCTAGTGTTGTTGCTCTGATTCTTCTCCTTCATATTTGATACATCAAATGAGCATTCTCCTCCTTTCTTTGTCAGATTCGAGGAAATATCTGCAGCTACTTGTTCATCAGATTAGAGATCAATCAAGATTCCAGCAAATACGTTTCAACATTTAATTCCTAGAAATTTATAATAGATTCTCATTTTTCTTCTACTTGCTGCTCAGATATAGAAATAACGAAACCGTAAGCTCCTATTTTACCGATTGAGAGCAACAAGAACGAATCCTTGAACATAATTTAGATGAATGAATGAGAAAAAAACGTACGAGAAGAAGGATAACTTGTAGCTGATTCGAACCAGAGCTCCGATCGTTGTTTATCACATTTCGTCTCTTCGTTTCCGAGATCGTACCATTGTGGCGCCCTGAACTCATAAGTCTCATCTATCGTCGTCGTCTTCAAGGAACCGACAGTTTGGTCCTCCGTCGTCGCCGTATCCATATCTCCGGCGAGAAACTACCAGGGAGTGAGGGAGAGACTGAGAGTTAGAGTAGAAGAAGAATCTGAAGCGAAGGAGGTTTGTTATTAAATAGGAACGGTGAAAAGCTTTTCGAATGTTGATTAGACTCTCTCTCTCTCTCTCTCTCTCACGGCCAATTTATCTTTTTTTTTCTTCTTCTTCTCCCTCGTCTCTTAACGGCTTTTTGACGCTCCGAGTCTGGACTCTCAGATCACTGAGGCGTTTTAAGTCTAACACTGTCAACTGGATAAACGCAGTCGTTTGCTTGGAAATGTCCCTTTTCGATTAATACGTAAAAATTATATTAAAACAACGAATGTAAAACGTAATTATTAAACAAACTAGATTCTGCCACGCGAATGTTTATTTTCATTTTTATATGCATAAATATTTATTTTAAATTGTTAGTGGTGTAAATTTTAAATTATTTGAAAATAGTACAAATAGATGAAAGTTTCCGTTTTATAGTTATACGTATTTGTATATAAAGTTATAAGTTTAACTATAGAATACAATTTTCTACAAAACTAAAATCATTCAAGTGATTATGTTTTGCAATTTTACTCTTTATCTACAGAACATGCAAACCAAATCAGTAAGTCGCAGCTAAGCCGCAATATTTTAACATTCAAGTGATGATGTATAACATTTAAGCAAGTATGTATAAATTATAAAATACGTCGTTTGAGCAAAATTTTCTAACTGTTTATCATAAAATTGAGATTTACCAGATTATTTGAAATCTGCAGAAGAAAAAGTAGATGTGAGGTTCAATGAATTAGTTTTGAAAGAGACGGATTTGGAAGACAACAAAATGTTGTTAAAGCATGAGAAACTGATGTTGTTAAACTATTCATACTCTATATAAATTATATCATCAGTTAGAAATTGAATGTCATAATATAATATTTAAAAAAATTTAGCCAACTGTCTTATACAAATAACAAATAAATATACTACTCAAGTTCATTGGTCTGTCCTCGCAAACATTCTCATCAAACCAATTAAGACCAAGAAAATCTAATAAATTAAAGATAGTTGGATAGTGAAAAAATCATATACAGTACGTGATATTGAAGTAATGTAACTCACCAGATCGTCCGACGGATGCAAATATCATGACACATACCTCGAGTTATACGGCCAATGAAACAACAAAAGGTTATAAACTCGGAAGATTTTGTTGAGAAACAAAAAAAAATAAGGTCGAAGTCATGTATACAAATGATGATTCATCTACTGAAGGGTAGAAGACTGTTCTAAAAGAATTATTTGAAGCTTTTAAGACGGAGGAAATGTTCTTAAAGCAAAGGAACAGAGGACTTTAGCTAAAATGGGATATGAAATCAAAGTTTTTCCATGCGCTAACCAAGCAAAAACAGACAACAAACAGATTTTTTTTTTTTTGGTAAGATGTTAAGATTACAATTTTCTGAGAAGGTTACACTGTTGTTGTTAAACAACTTATTAGAACAAGGGAACGAAAATAACAAGAAACACAACAACAACAAACAACAACTCAAGAGCCTCAAGGAGGTCTTACAAGTTTTAATTGACAACAAACAGAATTACACGTTTTAATTGATGATTCAGTAATATTGTTGAAGCAACTGAGAGATTGGTTTCTTTCAAAAAAAAAAAAAAACTAAGAGATTGGTAGTCATTACTACTAATTATTTCAGAAATATTTTGAGTCATCAAAACGGGAAGAGATCGATGAAGCGTGAGCAAATATTTTCTTAGCTATCACGGATACAATTAACGAGGATCTAACAACTTCGGTTACATAATGAGAATTCAGACTTATTTTGTTTGCGAAGCATTCAAAAAAGGCTCGTGGACAAAATGCAATGTCAGTTCTATTCTATTAGAAATTATGTGATATAGTGATGGGAGATTTAAATCATATGGTTACTGATCTACTTTTCGATGGTATAATGCAGTGCATAAGGTCTGTCAAGCATCATGTTTTGATTAATGGCCAGCTCAGATCAGTGCCCGGAACCAGAAAATAATTTTACTGGGGTCATAATAATTATATTTAAATTTAATATAGTTTAATAAGTTTATTTTTTTTTTCAAAAATCATTAAGAATATATATCTAAAACTATATCAAATTTATATTTAGTTTTTCTTCAAAATGTTAATTTAAAAATTTTGAGTATAAACTAAAAAATACAAATAGCATAGAAATAAATTAAATGGCATTTGATTTAAAGAGAAATTGAAAAATTAAAGAAAATATGAAGGCAAAGATGCAAAGATTTTTTAATATACAGTAATTATAAAAATGGTGTTAGCATTTACTGCTTTCTTTATAAAAAAGATTGTATCCTTATTTGGGTCTTTTTAAGCCCATGTTAAAATTTTAGAAAAAAAAACAAACAAAAACTAATAGAATATGGATGCACAGCAGGAATCGTACCAGGATAAGAGGAGGGGGGAGGGGGGTCAAAGGCGTTGATCGCAGCCAAATGAGCTGTAATTCTTTAACGTGTATTGCCTAATGTTCTACG
>JABAYD010024182.1:0-16035 GCA_014822095.1 Diplotaxis tenuifolia | reverse complement strand
TTTAATAACTATAGTCATTTTTTAAATCAAAATATAACATATACAAAAAAAAAATTTTATTATATGGTTAATATGACTGTTTAGTTTATTTTAATAATTTAAAATTAAAAATATGATAGAGGATGCACAATTGTTTATTTAATTCTTAAATATTCAAAATCATTAATTGTCATATATAAATATTTATTTAAGGAAAGAAAGAAGAACATTAATGATGAATTTATGTTAGTTTAATAAAAAGCTTACTATATATTTGATGGACCAATTTATTTTTCCTAAAAATTCTAAAATTCATTGTGGTGATGACACATGGATACAAAAAAAAGTTGTAATGCTTCACAAATAATATATAGGGGATGTCCCATAATTAACTAAAACTAACTCAAATACAACAAGATAAAACCCAAAAGAAATTGTACATTTCACCATTTTTTAATTTTTTCAATGAAAACTTTTCAATGAAAAAATTCTATTGGTTCAGTTTGTTTTTATTGGTTCAATTAAAGGTAATATAACAAAGAAAAATTAAGAAAATATTTATTAAAAGATTCATACTCAATATTATGTTTCACCCAAAGCTATTAAATCGTTTAAGATAGATCTAAAAGGGTGGAAACTAAACCCATGAAAAAGGTAGAAACTCTCTTATGAAAAGAGATGTTGGTACTCAGTAGAATCATGGAAATCAACTTTGATCGTCGTACAAATCTAGATAGAACCACGAGGTCCATGACCATCAAGTTTTGATTTGGGAATCCGGTCGTAAGTGCGTGGGATGATTATGCTGATAGAGATTTCTACTATACTAATCTACTTTATTAAAACGTAACATTGTAAAACAGAATAGCAAGATCTTTTTGGTTTTTTTTGTAGAGACTAGATAAAGTATTTTACCGAGAGTGATTGGTTGGGTTGTAAATAGTGATTTTAGATTTAATTTTTATCTATAATCATTTAAATCACCAATTATGGTTTAAGTAGTTTTTAAAGCAAAATCCCAAAAAATTAAAAAATGGTTATAAAAATCTTATTTTCCAAAGCAAAACATATTGCTATAGGATTGCTGTAAGAATATATTTTATTTTATATTTTTTTATCATTTAATTTTTACATCTACATTATATACAGTTACATCAAAAACATACACAGTCTAAATTCTATAGTAAAATTTCTATAGTTATAACCAAACCAATCACTACTTTAGTTCTTTATTAAATCACGTTGAAATTATCAAAACAATATATCAACATATATTGGACAAAAAAAATCTACATTGACACCTAAAGAGAGTACATGTATATCTTGGGCTAATATTGATTTTTCTAATCATTGGAGATGAGTGTTTTGGCCTGTCATTGGCTGGATGTCTTATTCTGCGGATAAGAAATAAATTAAAATGTTTTCTGAATAAAGTATTGTCACGGGTTTTGAGTACCATCGATGACTAGTGTGTAATGTAAGCAAATCGTGTGCACTTAACCAAGCCTTATTTTTCACCATACAAGTTTATGAGTTACAGAAATGTTCAAAACATCAACTGATTGAAGTAAATTGAAATATATGGACCATATGAATTAGTTCCACTATCCCAATATTCTAGTCCGGAAAGCAAATAAAATCTTTCTTTTTTTTCTATAAAAGAGAGAAGGGAATAAAGTTCCTAAATGTCTTACCCTTGATATCTAGACTTTTATTTTGAAGCAACGAAAGAGGTCGATATTGCTTTTCTCACGCATTATAGTTTTGCCTTTAATTTTTGTTAATAAACTTATTTGAGTTATTTCTATGGTTGACACAATTTTAAAAATAAAACCTTGCTTGATGAATCATAATACTAGATTAGACAACTAATCAAAATTAAAATGAATTAAAAAATATACTACACTTGAACTAAACTAGCGCATTCGCGCGGATATATTTTCAATTTTTAAATTAAAATTTAGAATATAAATACGTTATATACATATATATTATATGTTATTTTAGCTTTTGTGCATATATAAGTTTGAAATTTTATATTTGGTAAAAAATGTTTTTATTAAAACTTTAGTTTCATATATTAACCACTTTTTTGTTTCTTGTTTATTTAAAAATATAATAGCATATTAAAAAATTATTTTATAAACTTAATTTTTTTTAGTATTACTAATTTTATTAGAAGTTTTTGTTTAAAATTATTGAAATGTTAATATGTGACTAAACCAAATTAGCTAATACAATATTTGAAAATGTTAATTAATTTAATATAACGTCAGTTTTGTGTTTTATTATTACCATTAACAATTATGCATAAAATCGTACACAGAATAAAAATTTTATTTTGTTATATATAGAACTAGTTAATATTATAATTTTTTTAAAAAATATTTGGAATACATTGTTCATTCCAAACTTAATTACCTAAAAACACATAGAATCTTTTAGAATTTAGATAAAACATTTTCTCAATCTTTTATTTAGATATTATTATTTACATTTATTCTAAATTCAATACATAAATATTTAAATATTAATTTGTTAAGTTGCTAATTAGATTATGGCCCAGCTATGATCTTTTTATAGTAGATTTTTTATGACTCTATTTTAGTAGAGTGGATGATTTAAAATAACAGTCTATTAAACCAAAAGTCTGAATGAACAATTAAATCAACCGATGTCGTAGGTATAAGTGCTTCTTTTTATTTTTCTGAAATAATTTGTTTGCTAAATTTGTTTTTTTTTCCATTCCACCTCTTTGGTATAGCTTTCCAGTGAGATGCTTACTATTAAAATTAAGTAGGTTGTTGCTTGAAGCAGGCGTTCTTTGCCCTTTTACATTCCTCCTTGTTCTCATGCCATGTGTTACATACACGCATTAGTCTTTCAAATTTCGGTATTCATATGATTTGTATATATATGGTAGGAACGTACTGGAAAAGTTTACCAAACAACACACAAATTATACGTGTTATCTGAAAAATGAAATATAAGCGCGAGAGTTACGATTTAGCATTTGAATAATTAATCTGTACAATAGTGTTGAATATTATAGCATATGCGTAACAATGTATCCAAGTTAAATTACGCCGGGTTGATCTACTCCCAGCTAGAAAATACATTGTTTGAAATCTTAGTTACTCATCGAAAAAGTTATGAGAGCCATTTATAGAAGTACGGAATTTTTGATCCTGTAATATCTAAGATCGATATCTTGGTCGAAATGCGTGTAATATTAGATTAAATATGTTAAAACGAAGATAATCTTCATTTTAAACGATGAAGTTTTGACATCCAACTCTGCTTAAGCGTTTTGTACCATGTTTTCATTCCAAATTTATAAAATCTATATATGATATGGCATTCCAAACTCTTAGTCATTAATAGAAGTTTTCTAAAAATCGATAATTAAAATGAAAATGAAATAGCTATTTGGAGTGCAAATAACGAAAGAAATGTGAGGAAAGAAAAAAAAATCATCATTAGTCTGATTAGTCGTAGTGCTTTATGTGAACTTACTTTAATTTGAATGTAAGTTGCAAGTTAGAACCATAAAACAGACCTAATCATATTTGAAAGTGATTATTTATTTCTTAAATCTCAACCGATAATGGTAGTTAAACCCACCGCTCACTTTCGTTTATTTTCTTTCCAAGGGTTAAACTATTTATCAACGAAGCTTCTTAATCTATTTTTATTGCTATTTGGTGTTCTTGTCAGAACATTTGTTTAACAAACGTCTATTATCTATTGATAACAAGTTGACTAAATTAGAAAACAAATATCTCGTTAAATATTATAGTCTTGGCATCCGGTGGAACAAATTATATCCCAAATCCTTGAAGTGATTTTGTTAGGAATATAAAGTTATATATTACACAACTAGCAAAAAAAAGTCTCCGAACGTCAGAATCTTTTCTACAAAATTTAGGTCTTCCATGAAAATATATGTACTTTGTAGGCATGAAGACTTTTTTTGGTTTTTCATTAAGACATATTTTATACTTTGATATTTTATTTACAGCTTGCTAAATAAATAATAATAATAATAACAATATCATAAACGAACAAAAGAAAAACAAGCCAATAGACAAATAAAGGATATAATTAATAGATAACAGATTTAAAACGCTGTCAGACCATATTCTGTAAAATAATAAAATACCGAACAAATCTGAGAAAAAAAATACTATAAATGCATAAAATACATATAGACGATTACGAAGTGTAACAGCAAAGCTCCAAGTGTGCAGATGATCGATCAAAATCTACCAAAGTGCCCAACTCATCTCCACTAATTTTATTTTTTCCTATACCAACCAAACTCATAATTATTAGTATTTCTTACAATAACAAAAGAGATTCAAATAAACATTACGCCAATTGTAAACACCACGTAGCATCTAAGAGTTTCTGACACGTAGCTCCAGAGATATACGGAACTACGGTCGGAGCAAGAACTAAAAGTTTTCTGACCACAGAGGGGTGGACACGTCGTTGTTTTCTAGAGAATATAATCTGAAGAGTACAGACTCGCCAAAACCAAAGAAATGGGCCAAATGGCACGTCACAAGACTCAACGAACTTACGTTAGATAGTTTCTATTGCCACGTCACATGTCATATTTCACTCACGTTTCTCAAAACACCTCTTTCTGTACTCTTGATACTTACACATTTTCTTCTTATTTTTTGGATTATTTAGAAATTATATCAAATCGAAACGGGTTTTCATTTGGTTATCAACTTTTAAAAAGAAATTCACGTGTACACACAAGAACATATTTACGTGTTATTATATTCATAAGCTGGTTGAAAAACTCGATGTTACCAAAAGTATACACTATCTAAATCCACCCTTATATAAACCTTCTGTTGCATTGTAGCAGAGTGTAAGAAACAAAACAAAACAGAGATATTAAAAAAAAACATTTGTTTTTTTTTAAAACTTCTCTGGTCTTGTCCTAATGGAATGGACTAGAGGGAAAATCCTAGGCCGAGGCTCCACAGCCACCGTCTGCGCCGCCACATGTCACAACACAAACGAAACCCTCGCCGTAAAATCCTCCGAGCTGAACCGGTCAGAGTTCTTGCAAAGAGAAGCCAAGATCCTCTCCTCGTTGAATTCTCCTTATGTAATTGGGTACAGAGGAACAGAAACCAAGAAGGAGTCAAACGGCGTCGTTACGTACAACCTTTTGATGGAGTACGCACCGTACGGAACGTTGACCGACGCTGCGGCGAAAAACGGAGGCACACTCGAGGAAGGTAGGATCGTGAAGTACACGCGCGAGATTCTACGAGGTTTGGAGTATATACACTCGAATGGGATCGTGCATTGCGATGTAAAGGGGAGCAACGTAGTTGTTGCGGAGAAGGGTGAGGCCAAGCTTGCGGATTTCGGGTGTGCGAAACGGGTGGGCTCAGAAGCGGTGACGGGTACGCCGGCGTTTATGGCTCCGGAGGTGGCGCGTGGGGAGGAACAGGGGAGTGAGAGTGATATATGGGCGGTTGGGTGTACGGTTATTGAGATGGCTACGGGTTCTCCGCCGTGGACAGAGGCAAGAGAGGATCCGGTTTCGGTTCTTTACCGGGTCGGGTATTCGGGTGAGACTCCGGAGCTTCCTTGTTTGCTTACGGAAGAAGCAAAGGATTTCTTGGAGAAGTGTTTTAAGAGGGAAGCGAAAGAGAGATGGACGGCTACACAACTATTAAACCATCCGTTTCTGATAACTAAACCGGACATTGAACCGGTTTTGGGTTCCGGTTTGGTTTCTAGCTCACCGACAAGTGTGACAGATCAAACGTTTTGGCGATCAGTGGAGGAAGAAGTAGTAGAAGAGGAAGAAGAAACAGAGGCGTCGCAAGATGAGTCAAGAAATCTAGACCGTTTAAACTTGTGGGCTTGTCATTCGGAGAGGATCGGACGGCTGAGATCTGTTGATGGGCTGGATGGGCCCAGATGGGATGTGGAAGGTGGGGGTTGGATCACGGTGAGGGTGAGTTGTGAAGGAACAATGATTAGTGGGTCACACTGACATGAGAAAGTAATATTTGGGGAATTGTAAGTTGATTTGGGGCCATTTTGTTGATTTGTAGAAAGTATTGGGGTTGATATTAGTGAAGATCTCCAATTTAGGGAGATCAATGCAGTAGTTTGCTATTGATCACATGTACATAATAAAAAAAAAGTCACAATTTTTTTTTAAAACCAAACTCAATGTTGATTTCTGTAGAGTTTCAAGGTTAGTTGGCCAGCTTTAGAGTGTTGAACTATTACTGTTTCTATTTGACTAATCAACTTTAGTCTTGAGAATAATATTATACTTTAATAATAATCTTTTTCCAATGTCTCTCAAATCTCTACTTTCTCAATTATATCACGCATAAACGAACTTGTTAATCAAGTTGGCATATTATTGAGAGTTATTGGTGATATGATATGATGTCTGTATATTGGAAAATACTGCATGGATCCAAACCAATTATTTAAATTTGTGAGGGGAAAGTAAGATTAGTTGGTCACTTTGAACTTTGGATATAAAACCTAAATATCCTTTGGAATCTTAGAAAATGATCCGTATATGTATTTATTTATGTGTACAATTTGGTTAGGTTCGTTAAGCCAATGTGACGATTTGATCAAGTCTTTGCTATCACTAGTTTCATATATATGTATATACAGTTGACACCTCACGTAACTAGTTAACTACTAGTCTACTAGTAATGTATTATATCTTCAACATCTTCTTTTGTTGTATCATTATCGGTTATCAAAAGAAAAAGGTTAGATGATTATCGAATTTGTTGTCAAATAATTGCTATAAGCAAGCTACGTAAATTTGTCTTGAGTGTAATTTTAGAAGCTTCCGATTATTAAAAACATTATCACAACAACGATCCCGGTGAAGATAAGGTTAAGTAATGAGCAATAGTAGATGAAGGTAATAATACTTTGCTTGCAAGGTAAGTTCATGTTTGGATAAGTTATCTTTTTTTAACTTAGAAGGTTAATAACGAATCTTTTCTTTTCACTTTTGTTTTATGGTTTTGACTCTTTTTGTATATAGGCATAACCATAAATAGTATGGCTGTATGGGCACTTACCACACGAATGCTTAACTTTAGAGACGGTGAACATTCGGTTTTTAAATAGCTAATATATGTATAGAGGTACTTAGCACACGAATATTAAAAACAAAGAGTAATTTCCAACTTTTCCTTAATCACCTCCAAGCAGGCAAGCACTATTAATTTCCAACATTTCATTCATTTTCTTTTAAATATTAACCTGAATTCTCCTACGGACTTCTTTGATGATCTTATCGAAATTATACACCATTGAGGGAAAGGAAATAGAGGTACATATTAGAAAGAGACATGCTTTGATGATACACAATCACAATATATTTCAAACCACAAGCAGATACACACATATTTTCATTACATAAAAACAGACTTTGGCATTTCAGTTACAGAATACTTCAACCACAAGCAGAATCACACTTATTCAATACTTAAAACAAACAAAACCATACTTTGATGTTTTGATCACACCAGATGTCAAACTACACGCAGAGATCCATTATTTTTAGGTACGTACGTATTTTACACCAACGCTTGGTCTCTGACAAATCTCCTTATGAGATTAAAATAAACCAAGTCCAACAGGACCAACACGAACATTGATGAGAGGGTTATGCTCTTTCACCGCGTAGAAGTAAAGATCATCAAAGCGGTTGTTGGTCTGAGCTTTGCCACCAAACATCAGCATCCCTTTCTTTCCATCAATCGTCGCAGCCGTGGATGCACACCAACCACGCGGTTCAGCCGTTGCCTCCGCTCCACCATCTTCTAGCTTCTTCCACTCTAGCGTTTCCGTGTCCAGCACGAAACTTTTACCACACAACTTCCCAGGACCAACATGGGCCTGAGGGTCCATCTCAATCTCACCTCCAACTACAATGACATGTTTCCCAACAGCCGCAATCGCGAAAACGCTCCTTGGGCAAGGCTTCTCTCCAGTAGTCTCGACTTTAGTCCACACCTTTTGATCCACGTCAAAGCAATGGATATCATCACACTCGTCTCCGGAGAACCCGTAAAACACCCACACCTGTTTATGTCGAGTTTATTATGAGCTTCCAACTTAAAATTAAAATCGTGATAATCTTTTATAGTTTAGTCTATTAATTATCTAACTACGGATGTTGGACTTTCAATCAAATCATTAACAATACCTTCCCTTGAACCACAACTAGACCAGCTCCTCCTCTTTCCTTACAAGAATCACCCGGTGTCGGAAGCTGGACCCATTTCTCATCAGAAACGTTAAAAGCGTGTAGCGTCTTGAGCCTCACGGTTTTGCTCACCCCACCAAACAAGTACACGTTCTCTGCATCCGAAGCCATAGAGTGGAAGCTACGAGCCTCGGGTCCTTCCTCGACCCCAGTCACAAGTTTCCACTCGTTTTTCACTGTGTCGTACGAGTAAAACCCGTTGTACTTGCGGGACGCATCACGGCCGCCGAAAACATAGAGTGTGGATCCAACGGCCACCATGGCAACGCCTAAGCAACTGAGTGTTGGAATGTCTCCGGTGGCCGGAGCGATTGACCAAGTGTTGGTGTTGAGGTCAAAGACGTAAAGGTCTTTGTCAACGGGGACATTGGATGTTAATTCGCCACCAAATGAGTATAGCTTGTCTCCGACCACGGCTATGGCATGCGAACTTCTCGGTCCTGGTCCCTTTCCTTTTTGCTCTACCTGATAATATCAATATAACATTTAGTCACGACAATAATTTTCAACCCAAATAATCATTACATATGATATCTCATATGTGATTAGTTACACAAAAACGAAAGCCATCATGATGTATTTGCTTATTTTATGATCTTTTCAAAACAGTTAATACCATGTTTTCTTCTTCTCTCTTTGATATTATATATGAAGTATTAGTTAACGTGTTGCGTAGCCTAGCAAATAGCTAGTAATCACAAGCCCATTTAATCTACATAATATATTTGTCATACAAAAATATATATATATATGAAATTTGTGAAAATTAACTGTAAACATGGAATCATTACCTTGATCCACTCGCCATGGAAAGTCGGAGCAATAGCCTCATGCAACGTCGGAACAATACCTGTAATATTCATTCTCGCAATAATATAATAAAACAAAAGTTCTTATTTGTTTATCTGTGTCTGATCTCCTCTCTTTCCACCCGGTTCTATTTATAGGCTTAAAACCTACGTGTCAAAAGATTTGAAAATACAAACGGGACTGAATTGAAGTGCTGTTTTGATAAAAAAAAAAACAATGCGGTTTTAATTAAAAAAAAAATAAGTAGTGTGGTTTTGATAGATAGAATAATGTAACATTAATATATTAGTACAATTAAAAATTTATTTTTTGTTTATTAATAATCTTATAATATTTTTATTTTATCATGTTAGCACTAAAATTCATTTAAAATTAAAATTTAAGTAATATAATTTTTTACTCCGTTAATTTTTATATATATTTACTCTTTTTGGTTATTGTTCGCTGCAAAATATTCAGATTTTATATTATTTTGATATGAAATTGGGTGAAATTCATGTACACGTTAGAGTTCATGTTTTAAATATAAAAATCAAGCTTCAACATTCGGTCTTAGGGTTGGGTTCGGGTCAGGTGGATCCGAATCAATTCATATATATATTGTCGATTATATTATTTTGACTAACGCTTTATAATTATCAATTAATAAAATAGAAATTTAAAATAACTGGACGACTATTGTTAGTTTTAAATTAATACGTATCCATAATTACGTGAGGTTTTCAAACTGTCTCTCTAGCATTAGTTATTTGTTAAAATATATTGGTTGTGAATATACTTTTTAGTCCATTTAAAATGAAATAAATGAAGGTAGCTAGAGAATAGAACAAAAAAGAAATATATAGAAAACACAGTTAATTTTTCCAAGCAGTGTCATTCCCCAACTAATATATTTTAATTTTTAAGTTGTCGACAATAGAGAAAAATATAATTTTAACGTTTTCAGTAAAACAAATCCAATTATTATAGTATTAAAAAATGCAGCAACCCATAGTACGGTTGTATATCCATTATCCGACTTGTATTTGTCTCGAAATAAAACATGTTAGTGATTTTTGAATAATGGATATAAGATTGCCATCTTATTAGGGTTGGGGCAGAGACTTCTCGGTCTTGCAGGTGTTCTTGTACTCCCAGATCTATGTGAGACTCCTTAAGTAAATCGAAGCAACTGTTGAACTAATGAGATTTTTGTTCGATATCAACATTCTCTGTCTCCAATCTATTTCCTTGTCTTCTGCTTTTACCTCCGATCGTTCTGCATTTGTTTCTACTGCTTCATTAGATAGGAGTGCTTCGCTATCTAGAACAGTTTTATTCCTAATGGATGCTTGGGTATGTGCGTTCAGATAAGGTTTTTCGAGTAGAGTCTTTGAAAAAGTGAATACAAGTTTTTAATAGTTAATTAGAGAATTTTCAAGAACTTAGGAAATCCATGCCAACGTTTTGAGAATCCCATGATATGATGACCTAAATGTGTTCTTATTTGTAATAATATCATTTGTCCAAAAAGTATCACAATTCGCAGATAAAGAATGAATAGTGTTTATAAAAAATAATAGAACAAATAGTGAATATAAAAAAATAACTGTTTTCATACATATATTATTATCTAATTCGTAGATGTCTACAGTATTTATATATCCCATTATTAATATATATTTGCATAATTATGTATCATTTACTAAATCTTTCCAGCCAAGACATACTTAACATACAACTTTTAAAGTTTTAAATCAGCTTTCAATATGTTCTTACAGTTTGCCTTTGGTAAATATGATTTCACCTTTAAATATAGTAAAATTTGGTTAAATATTACATCATTATGTAAGTATTTAATTGTTGTAAGTGTTGTAAAAGAGTGATTACACTTATTTTTTAATACAAAACAGTAATTAATATTTTTTAATACAAACATAATATAAGAGTTTATAAACAGACAGTTGACAAAAAAAAGAGTTTATAAACAGACAAAACAATTTCATCTATAATAATAGATCATAACATTATACATCATAATATCGTAAGAGCAGTCTTTAACATTAGGTCACAAGTTCAATACCTAGGACGATCAACTTTTTTAACCCAAAAAGTAAATTAGGTCACAATTGCTCCCACATCCCGTGAATGGCCGCTATCAGTCATGTTTGTGATTGTCGTCTTTCTCTTTCCTTGATTATTTCATCAATCTTTTTCTATTTCCCCTTTTTCTGTACCAGTCTTCCCTTTAAAACACAACACATGTTAATAATTTTTCTTTATTTGCTGCAGAGGTTTCTTTCTACTCAGTGTTCCTTTTAAACAGGAAAGAACTAGTCAAAAGAAACTTTATATGTGTTATTATTTCTTTCATATTATTGCTTTTTGATTGATGTTTTCTAGTAAAAAAAAGCACAATATAAAAGCTTTCTCGTTTTGTAACTCTGAGGGTGATTTAATCGAGAGGCTATATGATCATTTCATGTCTTGTGTAATCTCTCAAGACTTAAATATAGACCTGTTAACAGATGAAAGAAAGACAAAGAGTGATTATCGAACGGGGCCAAACACCACATGTGCTCTCATGTCCATCTCTCTATTCAACTTGACTGCAAAACACACTGCTTTGATGACGATCTCCGACGAGCTACGTGTTTCTATGGGAGCCTGTGAAGCTTTCACTAATTCTTTGATTATATATTGGAGTATATCAATTCAATGATAAATGTTACTATTCAATGATACATGAGTCGGAATGTCGTATTCACACAAACTCAATCATTACATGCACAGCCAGGCGTGAGTTATGATCAAACCTGGCCTGAGTTTGAGCAGCAAGCTAGAGAGAAAATAGGTCACTTTAATTTATAAATATATATATATATATATATATATATATATAAAAATTGCATGTTCGAGAATCAAAGTTGTTATTTCTTTCAAGATAAGCCTATGTGCTAAGTACAGAACATATTTTAAAATCAAAAACTTATTTTACAGGCTGCAAGCATAAGCAACACCGGGGATAATTATCATTAATTATCGATATTAACATTAATTTATAAGTATAGGATTCAAGGAGTAATTACATAATATGTATTAAACACAAAGTGTCCTACATGAGAAATTAGTAGAAGGGATCCTAAGTCATATATAAAATAAATGGATCACTCCACTAATCATCAATTGGTTTTAGGTTGGAAGCCCATCTAGCTTAACATGCTATCAGAGTCCGTCCAACCCGATCCAATCGATTCGTGCCCAAAGTTGGCCCATCGATCATTGCCCAAACATCCCGAGATTGACGCTTAAAGAGCCATCATCTCAAGGAGGCGTATTAGACACAAAGTGTCTCACATATATATATAAGATATTTGAGGCACTCCACTAATTACCAGCCCATCTAGCTTAACAATATGTCCAATCCTCTCTCAAGTTACCAATCTTTTTTTTTTTGAAAAGTTCAAGTTACCAATCTTTCATCCAAATAAAAAAGGATTCGGTATGATAATTCCTAAGAAAGAAACATTGGCAACCAAAAGTGGCCAACAAAAACTGAGGTAGTTGTCCAACAAAAGATAGAATAAAATCCTAAATCCTACTACGATTAATATAAGAAAGAATGAAACGTAAGTAAACTATTTGAGCAACGCATGAGAGCATTTCCAATAATTTCTCTTATTTTGTGTGAAAAATCCCGTAAAATCAAAGGTCGAGGGTGTGTTAATCCAACAGTGGTTTTCAAATCTATTTTTCTAAAATGTTAATTTGCATTTTAGTCTATAGTACTATTAATTAACTAATTATAACCATTAAATTTTTATAAATAATGAAAATTATTTGAATGATATCAAAATAAATAGTATAAAACATCAATAAAATATTTTAGTTAAAATATGTTTTGAAATGTGTAACTAAAAATATTAGAAAATAAATAAAATTTGTTCATACAAATCATTCTTAAATCGCTAAAACTCTATTTCTATGTAGGCACCACTTATGCTACGTGACAGTGAATGTGTTGAAACTGCATCTACTCCTTCTTCCAAACGTAAAAGTGAAGAAGAAAGAGAAACGCCTGATATGACATCTACTTCAAAAAAGGCATGCACTAAAATGATGAAGAAGGAGAAGAAGTAGACGAGTAGTTGAAGATTGGTGTGTTTTTTAAGTTTGAATTTGTTTTTCTTTCAAGAAATGTTTTTACTTTGTTTTTGAATTTTATTGTTCTTTAGATTTATTATAATAAGATTTGGTTTTTTTGTTTCGATTTAAAATTCACTCACTAAATTCTATATACAGCTATATATATATATATATATATTTATTTATTGATCATTGATTCAACCTTTAGTTAATGTAAGTGCATTACCTGTTCTTGAATCTTCAAAGCATGGCCGATTCTAGCGATGCAAAAAGTATCTGTAAGGAGTATACATGGTAAACTGATAGCCATTTTTGAAACCTGCAATCATTACCACAAAGAACGTGTAACCTAATCGATATAACAAAAAAAAACCACATAACCTACTAAGTGAGAATCACTTCAAATATACTTCATGGCAAAGGAGTTTCCATATAATTATTCGTGAGAAGATCTTATAAATATTTTCTCATCATATGATTTTATTTAGTTAAGATATGGAACTATTTTTTTGACTAACAAGAATCTATATTGAATATTCACTCTTCTTAAATATTTTCCATTTAGTATTATTATTAGCTTTTTCAAATATAATTGACGTTAGGGTCAAGTTCTTTCATAATTTTCAGTTCCTATGGAAGAAGACACTAACAATAAAACGGTGATGCATTCTAGCGATGGTTCATCACAAAAAAGAAAGAGAATTGGTAATTGTTCTTCAGTACAATCAAATAAGAGGAGTTACGTGTCCCCTAGATGTTCAGAGAATACAAGTTCTCCTCGACAAACCGCGAAAAGATCTGGCCTATTGCCTTTAAAAAGGGTTTTTAGTACAGTGTTGAGTGATGTCACAAATACGGTTTACTCTACACCAGGTGAACCAAGATCTGGCGTTTTTAACCGTCTCGAATATGTTCATGTACAAACAGATTCATCTACAGGCAATGGTATGTTTTGTTTTACCCAATTACTGATTTTTGTTTGATGCTTGTTCCTTTCTATTTATCATGTTCACAACACTGGTTGCTCTTTTGTTTCAGTTAATCTCAGTAATAAATCAAGGCTATTAACAAAGCAAAATGAAGAAAGCTTAAACAAATCAGGTGAGGTTGCCCAGAACTAATTTGTTAACAGATTATGAATTTCAATGTAATCTAACCAAAATACTACGTGACAGGTTTAACTTGCCAACACGGCAACAATACTTGCGGCGAAAATGACTCAAACAGTGCAAGCAAAAGAAGGTGTGCAAATATTCGTCCAACTAATCTATTTAACGCATTCTCAATGAGATCTACGCCAGAAGATACTGGAACGACTTCTTCCCCAGAAGGACAGCAAGATTATTTAGATGATACCAACATAGATGATGATTTAGAAAACAGTAACCCGTTTGAAGGTACTGTGTTCTTAATATCGAAGCATAGATGATGTTGTGTTTGACGTGATCAAATAACTATGTCGTATGTTTTTAAAAACAAAATTGTAGATCAAGGCTTCCAGAATTATGATATCAGTTCTGAAGAGGAAGATACAAATTATGATGAAACTTCAGATACTGAGACAACAGTGTTGCCCGAAGAGGATATATGTTTACAGACAGTTCAAGATGATGAAAGAGCTCGAGTTTTGAAAATGGCAGCTATATTTCAAAATATATTTCAAGATAAGCCTGTGAAGAAAGGATGGACCAAAACCAAACGCCAAGGTATTATACATGTTTTAAACGTGTGCTCTAACATGGTTCTAGCTTTCTAAGCTGCTCTTGGACTGACATATATTCTTATACTTAATAGGTATTAAGACAAGAGTTAAGGCAGAATCATCATCGAAGAAGACAGGTTAAATAATTTACTTATTTTGTGTTGTGACTAAGTGATTTTGGTCCAATATTCACGTGATTATGACTTTGATACAGAATACCAAGATGAAGGTGATCCAACATATAAATGTCAGTACTGTGGTGCAATCATGTGGTATGGAGAACGCATTGAGAAAAAGAAGAAGAACAAAACACCTAAATTCGCTTTGTGTTGTGGCCAAGGTCAAGTGCAGTTGACATTATTGAAGCACTCACCAGAGATTCTCACAAAGTTGCTAACTAATAACGATGAGATTAGTAAGTATTTTAGGGAAAATATCAGGCAACTCAACATGGTTTTCTCTTTTACTTCTCTGGGCGGTAAAATTGATAGATCAGCACCAAAAGGATCAGGACCAAAAATGGTCGTTCTTCAAGGAGATAATTACCATTTAATGGGCAGCTTAAAACCACAACCAGGAGGAGATCCTAAATTTGGCCAGCTCTATATTGTTGACACTGATAACGAAATACAACACATAGCATCTATAATTGGGTATGTTGTCATCGATACTCTATTTTATTCAGACTACCACTTTGGGATAATTCGTAATCTAAACTTGAATTTGATATTTTTTTACAGGAAATATAAAACAAAACGTGAGAAGGCTAAGAATGAGAGATTGAGGAAACAAGTTATTGAGAGGCTTATGAAGATGCTTGACGAAGTTAATCCATATGTTCATCAGTTTAGAACAGCCAGGGAAAGATTTCAAACTAATCCAGCTGGAAAATTGCATATGAGGATTGTAAGTAGTCGAGAAAAGGACGGAAGGACATATGATACTCCTACTGCATCAGAGGTTGCTGCATTGATTCCAGGAGATTTCAATATGGACATGCATAAAAGAGATATTGTATTAGAAGAGAAGCAAACATGATGTCTTAAAAGAATAAGCGAAATACATCCATCTTATCTGGCACTTCAATACCCTCTCATTTTTACGTATGGTGAAGATGGGTTCA
>JABAYD010024180.1:0-16128 GCA_014822095.1 Diplotaxis tenuifolia | reverse complement strand
TTTACCAAACGAAAGAATTATACACTGAACATTTAGTGGTATTAATTTGATCAAAAGTGGTAGTGTTCTTTATCACGCGTTCTGCAGTAAAAACAGAAATGAAGTAGTATGCTCAAAAGTAAAATAGATTTATGGTCGACACAAAAAAGGTTGGAGGAAAGGAAGAAGAAGTGGCAAAGATCACACAGGATATTGTTGAGATAGAGGTAGCAAAACGAGACTTTGGTCTTCGGATGGCTTTTTTTATTTCTGGTTAATACATAATATAGCTTGTGCTCTTTGCCTCCACACACGTATATATGATCAGCTTTTGTTCCGAAATGCTACGTATCTCTTCTTTCTCCGGTTTTGTTTGTTTGTTTTTGTTTTACTCGTTAAAATGGGACGTATTCGATTATTTTTCTTTAGATGATACGAATTGTAATTAGTTCTATATGAATGTGCAGGAGCGGATCTATGGAGGTGTGTAGGGGTGCACATGCACCCTATGATATCTTTCTATGAATATTGTATGTTTTTAGTTATTTCTTGTGTGCACCCATTCTTTTTATTCCCTTAAATCACTAAAAACAATTAGACAAAAGTAACAAAACCCGCAAATGAAATCATTTGAATAAAATAAACCACAAATGAAATCATTTGAATAAAATAAAAACATTGAAGTCTTAAAACTCACTTACGTTTTCTTATTATTTTAGTTAAGAAAATCATTACTTCTAATATAAGTAAACATTTATTGATCAGTGTGGCGGATTTGGAATTTAGATTGCGAAAAACTCAAATTAACAATTTGTATGATACTTCGATTTGTTTACTTTTTTAAAAAGATAAGATGTTATGGGTTTGTAATTCAGCTTGCCAGGTATTTATTTTACAAAAATATTTATTTGGACAGAATATAGCATTTGTATTCAACAAATGTTTGTTATTTTTAATTATGAAAAACAGAAAAATCCAAATAAATTGTCACCTATACAGGCGAACTTGACGCAATTTGATAAAAATACATGCAAATATGTATCCTCACTATATGATATTAACTACAATATTCTGCACTGTCATAGCCAATGCAAGCTATTAGGTCTTTGGGATCGTCAATTGATCGCTGAAGGAGAAAACTTTATAATCAACAATATGTTTAACAAGAAGACATAATTTAAGACTGCAACACTACACTCACACCATTTGGAGTTAGGAAAATATGTTTTTTTATGAAAGTCAGGAAAATATGTTTTCAGTGGTTGTCTTCCCATTTTGTAAAATAGAATGTAACAAGTGGGCCAATCTCACCCAGGCAAGCTTTAATGTTTCCGTGTATCTGATATTAAAGCTGGTCATATACATAGCGAGATGGTACATTAGTCTTCACTTATAAAAATTCAGTGGTTAATAAATATGTTTAGATCATTCGACCTCCAAACTAATTTAAAAAATAATTATATTGCAAAAATCTGTAACTGTTTCAAATCCCGTAAGTTTCAGAGTCGACTATGTTTGATATATGTAAAATCAGATCCTCGTTCCTCTGTGAATGTGCTCATGATGTCGATAAATATTCAAACTAATGAAACTTAACTGCTAAAAAAACATTATTTTTGACTATGAATATGAATACGTGAAGAAACACGTTCATACGAAGGACATAGGTTGTCAATCAATGCATTAAAACAAATAAGTAAGAATTGTTTTAGATGAGAGAGATATCGCTCTCATAATAGCAAACCCTTTTCCTTTTCAATTCGACTACTCTTTAATTAACAGAATTGATACAACACACTGATGTCAAAATTATAAAAAAAAAAAAAATCGTGAGGGCAGTATATTCATTTTATGACAACTTAATTCCCTTAATTGTAATCTATAATCATTTTTGGAGAAAAATTGTGGGAGTAAAAAGAAGAAAGAAATGTTGTATGGAAGTGAAAATCTTTTTGGGCGGCACTCCAGAGTGGGTTTGGCTACGTGCAAAAAGGGAGAATGCGAGTCTCCACAATGCCATGTGGCATGTGATATATATTCACCAACTCTTGTATCACTTTCTCTTGCTATCCATTTCTGACGCATGCGAAAATACTACAACACAGACTACCACTCAAATTAGAACTATTATAATGTCTTAATTGTGTAAGCAACTAATATATTCTTGATGTATCATAGAAGATGTAAAAAAGAAGAAAATGCAGAAACAAAGACATCTCCGTTTACCTAACTCTTTTTTTTTTTGTCATCTAAGGTTTTTATTTATTAAAAGGAAAAGATACTTGGGCCAAGCCCATTACAGAACAGAACAAGTCTTGGAACCGATCCATCGTCCACGCGTTTGATTGTTTTGCTCACCAATGACACGTGTAGAAGCGAAATTCGTCTCTCCATCTCTGATACCAAGTGGCACCGCGATCCACCGCGATCCACCGCGATCCACCTCCATCCCCATAGGTCACCGATGCAATGGTCAATCACCTGTAACCGACCCCATCGAAACCTCTAATCACTCAACGAAACACCATCTTCAAGCATGTCCTTCCTCGAACGCTTTTCTAAACTCGGAGAGATCAATCGATTGAATCGAGATCTCATCCCATCGTTTTCCACAAACACCGGGGAGGTAGCTTGATATATCTCCAGTAACCATCGCCATCGTCTTCAAGCAGAAAAGAAGATGACAAAGTTGTGATCAAAGCCGGCGAAGCAGAGTATAGAGAACCTCCACCCCCAGAGTCAGAAGCCGGCGAGGCAGAGTATATAGAACCTGCACCCCCAGAGTCAAAAGCGGGCGACATCAAGGCTAAGATAGCCTTCGCCTCCCGGAAACAAAACCATAGCAAAGGACAGAGCCCAAAGCTCCTTCTCCCTTCCATGGAAGCATACAAGAACAAAAAAGAACAAAATAAAACAAAAGAACAAAACAAAACAAAAGCCGGACCGACGGAGGCTGAGGAAGCCCTCCCATCGGCCGGAAAACTATTAACGGTGGCTGATTTCTTGTCAGAAGGCAGAGTTTTTTTTCTAGAGAGAGAAAATATTGCTATAGAACGTAATTTCTTTTCTCCTTTTACCAACTCATTACCCAGTACGTTTTTAAAGAAACAAAAGTGTTATTACTAGAAACATAAAACAAATATTGTTTTAGAAATTTTCATCCACGGATATTTGGTAGCCGCAATTACCAAAGGTAAAACGAAATTTTGCAAACTTTCTCAAACTTTGGTCAATTTCGCATGGTCAGTAATCCATCCACACATTGAACATGTGTGGGAAAAATGAAGAAGATGGTAAAAATACTCTTACATGAATATATTTTAATCACATTTTTAAACTATCGTTTTATCACTTAACGACATATTGGTATCTAACATTTCCGTATGAGTATACATAACAGTAAACCGTTATATGGTAGACTGAAAAAAATACATTCTTAGTTTATAATATATATGAAATAAATGTAATCAACATAAATTTAATACCAAAAGTTAGCAAAAGAAAAAAAACATAAAATTTAGTAAAACAAAGATAACTTTAGGGGTTAAAGCGAATGTTTCAATAAAACAGAACACAACAATTTTCTTATGAACTAGTGTAAACGTAATATTGCTTAAACCATGTTTTCTGGCTTTTGGTCAAAAAATCTTTAGTTGAGACTAAGCTATCGTTGAATAACCGATCTCAAGCTTGGTGATGGTGGTGCCGCCGTTGGGAGTCACGGTGTGTGTGGCGGAGAAGACAGCCTCGACGGCTGACACGTGGACCGATGACGCGGCTCAGATGGACGCGTGTACCGGGGGTTGTGTTTCTTAAATTAGGGTTTCTTTAGTTTGGGCTTTAGGCCCGTTAAACCTAAAACCGGCCCGTTATGTTTTGGGTTTCGTGATTTTAGACCAGTTGTTGGGACCATTTGTTTATGGCCCGTTATGCTTTTGTATGTTTTTTGGATTTGGTTTTTGAGCCAGGATTTATTAATAAAATATCCTTAGATGGCAAAAAAAAACTATCGTTGAATAATGAGTCATCAAATGACAAGAATTCCGAGGATAAAAGATGAACCGGAATCCAGAAACTTAATCCGGTCCACGTAAACCAAATCTGGTTTAATTCGCGGCTGTGATTCAGTAGACGTCACTATCGCATTCCCTTATAGATCTTGAACGGACTACAGCCACTATAAAGCACCCAATAATTGATGAACTAGAAAAGCCTATAAATAATTGCCCCCTGGTTAGTACCATTTCAACACTTACACGTTACAACAAACAAAAATACATAAACATAGCTAACTAGTTATTACAAGTAACAGTCAAGAACATGGAGGAGCAGAGCAAGAACAAGATCAGTGAAGAAGAAAAACAGCTTCATGGGAAACGAAGTCGACCAAAAGGAGGATTGATTACTATGCCATTCATCTTTGGTATGAATACGTTATTATTATGTTAAGCTTTTCTTTGTCAAAATTTAACTCTTGTTAATATTAAATGGATTATTGTTATCAGCTAACGAGATATGTGAGAAGTTGGCGGTGGTTGGGTTTCACGCAAACATGATAAGCTATCTAACCACACAGCTTCACCTTCCCTTAACCAAAGCAGCCAACACTCTCACTAACTTTGGTGGAACTTCGAGTCTCACTCCTCTCCTCGGTGCCTTTATTGCCGACTCCTTCGCTGGCCGGTTTTGGACCATCACGTTCGCTTCCATTATCTACCAAATCGTATGTTAATATATAAATTTTATTAAAAAAATTGTCTTAGAAGTAACTCAACCCTTTTTCTAACGAGATATGGTAAATAAATAAACAAAACAGGGGATGACACTACTGACCATATCAGCGGTACTACCGGCACTAAGGCCACCACCATGTAAAGGAGAAGAGGTTTGTGTAGTAGCAGACACAGCACAGTTGAGTATACTGTACATAGCTCTTCTTCTTGGAGCTCTCGGGTCGGGTGGGATCCGACCTTGTGTTGTTGCTTTTGGTGCGGATCAGTTTGACGAGTCGGACCCTAACCAAACTACCAAAACATGGAACTACTTCAACTGGTACTTATTTTATAACTTTTCTTCATATCTATATAAATATCAATAATTAGTTAGATTCCTTTTCGTAGATTCCTCATGCTTTTTATATTTGTTAAAATTGTCGTTACATCTATATTAAAAAAAAATACTAGGATTACCTAACATGCTTGAAACATGTTAATGTATTCTGTCTGAACACTACGTGACTATGTAGCTAACATGACTTTGTAACAGTGCTATTATGTTAAAAATGCAGCTATTAATCGTTAAGCCTTTTTGATGTATTAAAAGTTGTATAGTCTAAAAAATAAGTACTCATCTAGATGTCTAAAAGTATTTTTCTGAATTATGAGCATGTGGTTTGATGGAACTATTCTTTTAAATGGTAATTTTCGTTTGTAGATACTATAAGTATATAAACACGTTAAAAATGAAACTTTTTGTCGATGGATTAGGTACTACTTTTGCATGGGAGCAGCAGCATTAGTGGCTGTGACGGTGCTTGTGTACATCCAAGATAACGTTGGGTGGGGTCTAGGTTTAGGCATCCCGACAGTAGCTATGTTCTTATCCGTTATTGCTTTTGTCGGTGGTTTCCGGCTCTACCGACATTTGGATCCATCGGGTAGTCCATTTACCCGTTTGATCCAAGTGGCAGTTGCAGCTTTTCGCAAAAGAAAATTGAGGATGGTTTCTGATCCTACTCTTCTATATACAAACGATGAGATTGATGCTCCTATCTCCTTGGGTGGTATACTCACCCACACCAAACACATGAGGTAATAACAATTATATTGACGACTCTTTTTCTTCAATTCATATTTTGTGTTTCTATTTAAAGTAATTTTGTTGTGATTAAGGCACTATCATCCACTATGATGTATATAACTTTGAATTTCACATATGGAAAACTAGAAATACTAGTAACGAAGAGTAGTTAGAAAATGAGATACCACAATGATTTTTGAAAGAGCTAAATTATAGCTAAAATGACGAGAGTAAACATATGTAAAACTTTTTCCTGATTTTGGTCATAATTAGTTTACTAATTCAATTCAACTGAGTCAGAAGTCTACTATTAATCATTTTAAATCTAACAAATTAATATATTTGATCAAATAAAATACATGGTATCAATCAGCACACTATTATTATTTAATTATAGATATTTCAGATTGTGTATCTGTTTGACTATATATATCCACTATCCAGATAGTCACGAGGAATCATAGAAGAATCTTAGAATATATAAAATTATAAAATGATACTTCTATCAAATAGAACCTGAAAGAGTAAATCAATATTGTAACGTAAACAATTTGAGTGATCGTACAACAACTTGTCCACTAGGTGAAACCAGACAAATCAAAGTTCAAAAGTAAACAAATCATAATTGTGATCCGTGATTCATTAGAAACAAACAAATCCTTTTTATTGCTTCTGGCATATATACAGCAATAATTGGATTACTGGACCCATTTCGTACATAGTAACAGGTAGATAATTGATACTAACTATTGATATGTCTTACGCAGTTTCTTGGACAAAGCAGCTATAGTGACTGAACAAGACAATTTGAAACCGGGCCAAGTCCCAAATCCATGGAGGCTAAGTACCGTCCACCGAGTCGAAGAACTCAAATCCGTGATCCGAATGGGTCCAATCGGAGCCTCCGGTATTCTCCTAATCACAGCCTATGCTCAACAAGGAACATTTTCTCTTCAGCAAGCCAAAACCATGGACCGACATTTAACAAAATCATTTCAAATACCAGCCGGTTCAATGTCGGTTTTCACAACTGTTGCCATGCTCTCCACAATAGTCTTCTACGACCGAATATTTGTCAAAATCGCTAGAAAGTACACCGGTCTCGAGCGAGGCATCACGTTCCTCCACCGTATGGGAATTGGATTCGTGATATCCATCATTGCAACGTTCGTTGCCGGGTTTATTGAGATCAAACGCAAACATGTTGCGATCGAGCATGGACTTTTGGATAAACCACACACAATAGTTCCCATCTCGTTTCTTTGGTTGATGCCTCAGTATAGTCTCCATGGAATCGCTGAGGCTTTCATGTCCATCGGACATTTGGAGTTTTTCTACGACCAAGCTCCAGAGAGCATGAGGAGTACAGCGACAGCATTGTTCTGGATGGCAATTTCGATCGGGAACTATGTGAGCACTTTGCTTGTGACGTTGGTTCATAAGTTCAGTGCTAAACCAGATGGAAGCAATTGGTTACCAGATAACAATTTAAACCGTGGAAGGCTTGAGTATTTTTACTGGGTGATCACGGCGTTACAAGTTGTTAACCTCGTGTATTACCTATGGTGTGCCAAGATTTACACGTATAAACCGGTCCAGGTGCATCATAGCAAGGAAGACAATAGTCCGGTTAAGAATGAGTTGCAGTTATCCAACAAAGGCTTAGTTGATGCGTGAGATTTCTTGGGTATGTAATGTAATCAGTAGTAATATTTATGAACTCAATAAAATAGTGCAACTTTTGTCAACTTTTTGGGAGTGTCCACGTGAACATATATAATCGACCAATAGGATTGGTTTATATTGCCGCGTCAGAATGAGCTTCCGGGTGGGCTTTTCGTTTTATTGGGCTTCAAAATGTTAATTGTCTAGCCCATACCGAGCCCAAAGTTGAAAAACTATTAGGTCAAGGCTGCTTCCTTTCTCCCTTCGTCTCTCAACATCCTTTTTGTCTCCTCGCTTAGCATATCGGTTCCGAAATCGACATTCATTGGCTAATTCGTTCCATCAATTTCCATTCAATGGCTACTCTTCATCTTCCTTTACACCTTCGACGCTATAAATCTTCATCTTCCATTCAGTTTTCTCACCATCCATTATAATCCATAAACTTTCCTCCAGAAATCGATCAGATCAGATTATAAGCTAATCTGTTTTGCGTGTATATTGAGATGTTTTCCGTTTTTCGTGTATATTTAGATGTTTTATAAAAAAAATTGCCCCGTCACTTGAATGACGTGTTTTGGTTATCACTCAGCAATGAATTTGAGTTGGAGGTACATAGATTTCTAATAAACAAAACATTATAAAAATGTTTTTTGTCTTTTCTTATGTAATTGAGTATACATTAAGTTGTCAAAATTATCTTAATGTCGGTTTTTATACATCAAATAAGAAGTTGGTCGACACTGGAAATTCAATACCGTTATGGTTCTTTGCTGGTTCCTCACATGATGTAAACTTTGATATTGTTATTGTGTTTGTAATTTGATACTAACTTTTATTTCCTTAATAGGGGACTGCGATACAAGGCTTTATTCCAGCAGGACGTGTTGCTGCTTATCTGCCTCTCCTCAAAGCTGGTTGTGTGTATAAGCTGAGGAACTTTTTCGGATCCAGTAGCAACATGCATCAGAGTTTGTTGCAAATTATTTATACTTATACATGATTGCCTCCATTTAGAATCATGAGGGTGTGGGAGCTGATGATGCTGTGCCGGTTCCTCAAGCCTTGATGGAGACAATTGGTCAGACCATCACTGTTACTAAGGTTCTCCCATCAGAACAACCACAACACCCTATCGAAGATGCTGCAGATGAGCAGATTGGAGAAGTTTCTGGTGGTCATTCGTCGGAGGATCAAGAGTGGCTAACATAGTTACACTCGCTGTTGTTTTAAGTTTATGTTAAGACTTTGTTTTTCTACTTTCGCCTTTCATACTTTATTTGGGTTTCTAATTTCATCTATTGACTTTGGTTCACTCTTTAATGAGTTTTGGTTTCATTTTGAATTGAGATGGTCTTTAGAAAGTGAAATGCAGAAACAAACAATTATTTTCAATTAAAGAGTCAAAATATAATCTCCTTAAAATCTGATACGTGTTTGAAAAGAGCAACTAAAACATCTCAAATTATGTGTTAATTCCGCATAGATACGAGAGATTTTGTGAGTATTAATTGAGATTATTCATTTACCATAATTAAATTCTGAAGATATGCTGTACCCTGTACATCTGTTACATTCTCTTCTACGACCTCATTTTCAATTCTCAGAGACACAGCACATGATAAGGAAAAGGCAGACAAACTGTAGCAACCATCTACAGCAAGCACGTTTACTCATTCTTTGTTAGGTAAACTGTAGTGTTTATATTATTTTAATTCAAATCCATTGTTTTTTTTTAGATCCATTGTTTTTTACTTCCTCTCCGTTCTGCAAAGCGTAGATAATTATATCATTTTACTTTGAAATAGTTTTCCTAAGGATTTCTGTTCCAACGCAATTAGGAAGCAACTCCAGTCCATCCATGGTTGCTGAAGGTAAACACATCTTAGACTCAATGTTTATGTATATCTAATAGTCATATTTTTTTAAAAAAAAGGTTGTATACCCATAAGACTCCAATTTGTTGTGGCTAAAATTGTTTACTATATAATTCCACAGTGGGAGTTTGGTTTACATCTATATAGATAGTTGCAAATTCACTAAAATTTTACAATAGCAAATATATTTTCAAAATAACTATATAATACAAAAACATTAACTTTTCCTAAATATATTATATGATAAAAAATAGTTTTGTTATATAAATATATATGTAATTTTTAAAACATGCCAAATAGACACATTCATATTTACAAGATAAAAATTAATACATAGGAATCAACTTTTCTAAAGCTATAATTTTATTAAAATTAAACTCACATTAATATATAATAAATTACATATAAAATTGTTAAAACATGACAAAAAGCAAAATTCTCAAAATCATAGAGAAGTTAACAGCCAAGAAAATATACTTCTCAAACAATAATATAGATATATGAAATATTAGTTCTTAGTTTAAATACAATTTATATTAATATATACAGAAATATTCTATTTCCAAATAGAACGATTTTCCAGATTATAGATCGTTGCTGGGTTAGAGGTACTACTATTAAAAAGCCTATTAATTTGGGTTTTGTGATACACCATGTTATAGATCTAATTAATTGAAAAAATAATTTCAGATATTTTAATTATGTAATATTATTAAAATGAAATATATATATATATATGGAATTATTAAAACATGGAAAATGAGCACAATCATACTAACGAGATAACATGTAAATGCATATTTACGAAATAATTTTTTTTAATATATATATGATAAATTATATATAAAATTATTGAAACATGTTTAATACGCAAAGTTATCCAACATCATTAAAATTTATTCACCTGAGATTTTGAAAATATATTATATTATTAGTTATTAGTTTATATATAACTTATATATATATATATATAAATATTCTATTTCCAATGAACACTCTCCCAGCTTATGGGTGGTTGCTGGGTCATAGGTACTAATGTTTTTAAAGCTTACTGATTTGGGTTTTGACCATACAAGCTTTTGAACTAAACAACTTCTAATAGCATGTTTATTAGTTATCTTCAGGATTGTATAGATATGTGAGTTAGTAATTTATTCACCTGAGATTTTGATAAACATATTATTTTATTATTTATTAGTTTAGATATAATTTATATATATAGAGATATTATATTTCCAAATCATCAAATTCTAGATTATAGAACGTTAATGGATCATAGGTACTAATATTTTGAAATCAAAGGTTTGATAATAAAGGCACTAGACTAACCAACTTCTAATAGCATGTCCATGATTTATTCTCAAGATACCAATATAAAACTATCATGTAAATATATAGTACAAATAAAATTGGAAATTAATAATTTATAATTTTGATATATTTAGTAAAATATATCGAAAACCCAACACAACAATTCTGTCAAGAATTAAATATATACCACCTAAGATAATAAAACAGTATAAAAATCAAAACCTATAAAATTTAGATTATGTGTCTATAATGTAATCAAGCAATACGTAAAAATAAGTTTTTTTCTAGATATATAATATTATTAAAAATAAATTTGTTTTAGTATATAATAAATTATATATAAGTTATTTAACATGACAAATAAGTAAAATCATCTAAAATTATAGAGAATTTGACAACTAAGCAAATTTACTTCTCAGATAATAGTAAAGATATATCAATTAATTATTTATTCACTTAAGATTTTGATAAATATGTTATCTTATTATTTATTTGTTTAAATATAAATTATATATATATAAATATTCTATTTCCAAACAAAACAATTTTCCAGATTTTGGATCGTTGCTGGGTCATAGATACTAAACGCTTATTAATATGGGTTTTGATGGTGGATGCATTGAACCAAACAACTTCTAAGAGAGTGGTAATTATATATGTTTACGAAACAAATAAGTACCCACCTATTTTTGTGAATGCATGAACTTCATCCCGAATGTCCGTAAAAGGAAAAAAGGATGTCCTCCTGGATCACATAATAAATTGAAATGTGTGTTTTTATCGTGAGATATACATTATTTCTAACTAACCATATTGTATTTGATTGTAGTCTAATTATTATCATTTCTCAGTTCATCAACTAACCTGTGATTGTAAGGATAATTTGGAAATCATAATATATGTTACCGAGAGTTGTTGGTAATACACTCATTAGATAGTCGGCAGTTTGATGAATAAGCATAGTGGAGTCTTGGTGGGTAATGTGGTGGTATTCCAACATAAGTTTCATTAACTCAGTTGTTGAACCATCTAAATTACCTTCATCTCTGTCAACAATGGAACCTGAAAGTCGACGACGGATTGTTGTGTGGTTGGTCTATGGATGAAAACTTGAAGTGTTTGCCGGGGTACTATTCCAGAAGGATTAGTTTGGTGTGAGAGTCAATACGAAAGCAGTGGTCCGTTGTTCATTCTTTTGGCTAATTTGGTGTTTGAAAGTGTATGGTACGCTGGGTCATAAGCTTAATTTATAGTAAATAAATATTCATGTTAACTGTATTGAATTGTTGTAACAGTTTCTACCAAAGATCAAAAATTGCCATTTTTTCTTAAAACGGGGTAAATAAAAATAACTGAGTAAATAAATTAATGTAACAGTTTCAACCCATTATTCTAATTTTGTTTAGTGGTATTATGGTTTAAGTAACCTACGATGCATATACTTAGCATGTGAAGTCATCATATATAATTTTACACAACACCATTTTTTTGCAAAGTCATAATGGCATGGAAAATCAGCTTTTGATCATACGAAGCTAACCCGGACGTAGCCCGGGAAAAAGATCTAGTTGCATTAATATTTTAAATCCGGAGAAAAATGAATAAAAATGAATATTAAATGGCTTAAAAAAATTAAGTTAGAGTATTTTTAAGGAATTTTCTATTTTAAATCTGATTAGTTTAGTTTGGATTTAGATTTAAAGAGAATTTTGATCACAAACTTAATTTTTATTTGAAAATTTATATATTTTATCAGAAACTGAAGTTGCTGAAGCTGAACATATACTACATCTTGTTTTATTTGCCTATTATTATTTTGTTCCAAATCCGATAACTCAAACGACCAAAACACAGATAAGACAATCTGAATTTGATTGTGCCATATTAAGCCAAAATATTTATACAAACGAAGATTAGATCAAATACTTAAAAAAAAAAAGAGATTAGATCAAATACAGTTACAAAAATTAAAACTAAATAACTATAAAAAATATTTTACAATTATTAAACAATTTTTAAAATGTAAATAAAATAAAAATAAATTTTGTTTAAAACTATTTCCGAGATTCAAAAAGTGATCAAAATACAGTTAACTTTATTTCAAAAAATCTCAAAGACAAATATTTTAATCGAATTTAACAAACCAGCTCGCACAGAATTGAAGATGCATGTTTGAGTTAATCGGCCCTTATTGGGCTGAACGTAACACAAATAGGCCTAAAAGGGGAATGAGATGATAGTGAAAGAAGCAACGTGGAGACAAGGAAACGTGTTGCGAAAAGTCACGTTCCAAAAAACACATCGCAAGTCGTCGGTTTTAATTCTTCGAGAACACGTCTTACACTTTTTTTCCCGTAAGTTTCCTTTCTTCTTCCGTCACATCATGATTCAAGAGGAAGAAGTTTTCAAAGTCTTTGCAACCGTGTCGGCAAAGCTATATAACAAAGAAAGAGTACACGAAAGATAAAATAATATGGAGAAAGACATGATCCAGGACGCTAGATTCAACACCCCTTTGCTCGTTATCACAGAGGCTTTCGAGGATCTAGCAGATTTGCTTAAACCACAGAGGCAAAAACGTTTCGAGATCGGTCGAGACGACGTCGTATCAAATGATGGATTAAGGCTCGATGCGTTTTGCAGTGCGTGTACTCATGTTTCTGTTCTCTTCGGGTGCCTTGGATTCGCCTTTAAATTCGCTGAGATGGAGTACGTCTCCAAGGTTCGAAACCCTAATCTCAATAATATTATGTTGATATCTTTGATCTATGAAGCTTATGAAACTGAGCAAATGTTTGTTTAAAAAATTAGGTTAGAGATTTGGTGGAAGCGTCAAAAAGGTTTGATACGTTACAAAACATTCTGGATCTAGATGTTATGAATCAAACGGTTAAGACACAAGGAAGTTATTCGCGAAATCTCCGACGTGTTAGACT
Source organism: Diplotaxis tenuifolia (assembly GCA_014822095.1). Lineage (NCBI taxonomy): Eukaryota > Viridiplantae > Streptophyta > Magnoliopsida > Brassicales > Brassicaceae > Diplotaxis > Diplotaxis tenuifolia. Next base: position 2,561 of record JABAYD010024180.1, on the reverse strand, counting down.
AGGTTTAGACCTAATCCGAGCCATCTTCGAACAATTCTTGATGACCAACGAGTATTATTCTTTGAAAGACGCTGCAACAAAAGCTTACACGCAAGTATGTGCACCGTTTCACACGTGGGCCGTTAGAACAGCGGTTTACGCTGGAATGTACACACTTCCGACAAGGGACCAACTTCTGTTACGGCTTAATGAAACAGGTGAAGTTTGTTTTGTGACTTTGATGTTGTTGTTATTAATTATTGGAGATTTGGATTCTCATTTGTTGTGTTTGTATAGATCAATCTGTGGAGAAGAACATGAGGAGGTATATGGAAGCTTCGAGACCGATCATAGAGTATATTGACAAGCTTTACATTGATAGGAACATTAAACTGGATTGGTAACAATTTTTGTTACGAACAAGGTTAGTCCTTGGACATCTAAAATTGTATCTTTGTCTTAAGGTCAAAATGATTGTTCTCCGAATGACTTTAATTCTTCATTTAAATAGATTTTTGATGCGACGGCACAAATAGCTAAAAATGATTTGTACGGATTAAACAACTACCTATACATCTCAACCAATAGAAAAATAAATTACATAATAAAATTAATAAATTTTGCATAAAAAATCGAAAACGATATTTATTTTACAACCAAAAAAATAGTTTTAATCTAATGAATGAATGGAGTAGTTATAATTATGATCAAAGTGTTTGTCTTCATATGCGAATTTACGAGAATCTTAGACTTCAAATGGTGACTGTGGATTAAGCGGTGCGGGAAAAGAGGTTTAACTGTAGTGCGGTTTTTATAGTTATAAAAACATATAGATATATGTATATGTAAAAATTTTTGTTACTGTTAAATGTGGGACGGGATGGTTTGTAACATTCGGAACCTTAATTTTGGGTTTTACCTATCATAAAACTAGTTTTGTCAGGCAAACATAAGCCTATGCCTAACACTTCAATACAAAATTTGTTATTGGTCTATTGGATAATTCATTGATACTGTTTTGGAGGATTAGTTGGATCCTTTTGGTAGCTCCTGCTTCAGAAAATAAATATTTGAGCTAGTTTTGTTCGTTATACTGTTCACGTCTTGATACTTTGAACGATTCCACGAAACTCCCCTATAAAATTAAGAATGGTTCGAATATTCTTTGTTGAATCCCAACTCTTGAAGCTTTGTGCGCGTCAGCCGCCCTCAAATATTGGTTTAATCTGGGATTTTGGCCATAACTAATAGCATGTTGAAGTTTTAAAACATATCTGATTGACTAATTTTTTTTGTCAACATCAAATTGACTAATTCAAAATGCATTTTTATCGTACTGATTGAAGCAACAATTCTAAATATACTCGTTTAGAAAAAAAATACGCTCCTTTTTTTGTGTGAAAACTATACTCCTTGTTTGTTAAAGATATTTAAGGTCTTAAGAAAAATAAATTTTCTTCAACAAGTAAATTTCATAGTTAAATTCTAATGCGTATAAGCAATTAGAATCAAAAGAAATTAAAAAAAATAAAATCATAGTTATTATATTATATTTCAAAAATATAATACTATTTTAGCATAAAACTAAATACTATTATTTGTTATATGAATATTTATTTATGATAGTTAATTTATACCATTAAAATGTTTAATAGAAAATTATGTACTGTGTTTTCTGAAAATATGAATGGTATGTTTAACAATTTTATGAAAATTATAATTTTTCATTTAGTAATAGACTTAAAAATTTAAAGTTTTATTATAATTATTTATATTTTTTTATTTTTTTCTTAATTTTTTCTTATTTTATATTTAGAATTATGTTTGACCTCTCCATTTGCATATTAGAAAACTCTGAAAGTTTTACATTTTATGTTAAAGTTACATATTTTTACTAATTTATACAGCTATTACTAGTGATTAAGAATCCAAATCGCAGAAAGATTCAAAATTTATGTCATTTCATTGCTCCAGGATTTGAATTATATTAAGATCCAAATCAAAATAAATAAAGCAGATACTGAAATATCTTAAAAGGAGAAAAAATTCCAAAGACGTGACAAGACAGCTGTCAGAAAGGTGGAAGAGCGGGTCAAGAATCCGGAAATCACGCGCTTCATTCCCTATTACACACAACTTGTCTTTGGTCCCTTTCCCGTTATTTAAAAAATCCCAAACGGGCCTCCTTATCGTGATGGCAGAAAGACCAAAAAAGCCTATCAATGGCACTCTCGTAATTTCATAGCTCTAAAAGGATAATACCGTAATTAATGACCTAACATCGACGTGGAGCCAATCACTACCCTTGATCTTATCCCCAAATCGAAACCCTAATCTCTTATATTATTCAAATCCCCCCCTTCTTCTTCCTCTCTGTTTTTTTTCTTCTTCTCATTCACATAGAGAGAGATAAGGAAGACGATTTGGGCAGGTCACGTTCTGTGAGAGGAGGTTTTAATCGATATGGCGTGGTCGTCGGAAACGCCGTCGTATTGCGGCTGGAACGAGCGGCGTGTGAAGAATTCGAAGGGGAAGATTGAGTTTCGGTATTACCTCGAGAGGAAAGACGGGTCTGCAGATCT
>JABAYD010024166.1:0-17916 GCA_014822095.1 Diplotaxis tenuifolia | reverse complement strand
CAAACCCTTACTCCCCCAATCGTCTTGACCAGCCGAGACCACAAAAGGTAGTTTCCTCCTTTGAGAAACACCGGAACCTTCATCTTCATTCCACTATCCATCTTACTTGCAAAAGCTTGGATCTTTGGAACTAAACTTCAAGAGATCTTAAGACTTCATCTAAGCTTAGACCTTCCTCAAAAACAACTCTAACCTAGCTTGAATCTCCAAAAATAACAAGCTTGAGTCCGCAAAACTCAAGAACACTCAAGAACACAAACCCGGATGAACTATCTTCAAGAACACACACGAAACCTTCAAGAACACACACGAAACCCACAAATCCTCTAACCTGGCTCTGATACCATATTAGTTTTAGATGATTAGAAGATTTGTGTGCTAATAAGAGATATTAGAAGAATATTTAGAAAGAAAGAAGAGATTTAGAGAGAGATTTAGATTAAGAACAGTTTTGAGATTCAATAGTAATTTTGAATAGTAACTTAGAGAGACTAAAGAGACTCAAAGATTGCTTGTTTATTAATGATCTGAAGGTTACAATATATAGAGGATGCTAGCTAGGTTAAATGCATACAAGAAGGAAAGCATGTGAAGTCAAAGACAAGAGGAGCGTCCAGTTGAAATGCTTGGCCAAGAGAGCTCACACGTTTGATGCCAAAAGCATCTAAGACCAGATCCCATTGCCTTTCTAGCTCATACCAGCTGGCAAAGGCCTTCCTTCTCTTATCCTCAACGGCCATATACACTATTGGAAGCCTCCATGTGCCTTACGGACTTTCATACCAACTTGGTTCCCACTTGGACAGCTCACCACTTTTCATTAGTAGTTACTACTGTGAATAGTATTCCAATAGTAACTTACTATTCTCAATAGTGACCGACCCAAATTAAACTCCTTCTCTTATCCATCTCAACGCAACTCAATAGATTATTAATATTACGATGGGTAACCTTATTTTGACGCACAACAATGCATAATATTTATATTTGCTTTCTAATCCTAACATAAAAAAGTTCCACATCAGTTACATAGAAAAAAGAGGTGAAATCTTACTCTCTATATAATCCTCTAAACATAAGATAAATGGTAAGATATTTGGGTTTCTTGTAAATCTCCAAATCATCTTTATAATTTTACCTTTGGGCCTAATAACTGGTTATTGGGCCAATTAATTGGCTTCAGATTTTGTTGTCCAATTATGAAAAAAATTATGGCAGATGAAGACCAAGCAGCAATTAGTTGGACCCGCATTATTGACTTATGCCACCGTAACGTTTCTCATATTTCCAGCCCACAGTAAAACCTTATATGTTGTCGCCTCTCATCGTCTCCCCCAACGCTTAGCATGCTCATTTCCCAAACAATTTGTTGGGGTCAAAATCGGTACAAGGGAATCAACGACCAAAAGTCTCCGCAAAACAAACTGTGTCTGCTTCCTCTCATAAGGGAATGGTTCGCAATAGAAGCATCCACACATTAAGTAGCTTTACGTATTGTTTTGGGGGCATGTGGAAACTATGCCAAAACTGAGGGTGGTTCGCCAACCACTTCAACTCAGGTTTAAGGTCCTTGATGATAGCCACCGTGTTACTCACAAAGTACTTGCTATGTATCTTGCAGGTCTTAGTGAACTTGGTGTTCTTGAAATATAGCTCATCAAGTGGCAGTGATTGGCATTCCTGAAAATCATATAAAATTATATTAGCATTTTATTTTTTAATTTGGTCTACTGGAATAAGTATCATATATTTTTTTTCCTAGTAGTACTAGTCATACCAGTAATACACCGACAATAAATATTTTTTTAACTACAACCAACGAAATAATTTTGGGAATGTGTACCTCAGATGTCGCATGCAGATGTTCAGTCTCATTCTCGTGTGCATGATGATCATGTGCTAGCAGATCATCACCATTATTCCCGGTTGAACATTCTTCTACATGAGCAATGTTTGTCTTGTTTTGTTTTGTAGATTTTTCCACCACGCTTTCGTCCTGTCATTTTCTTGATCTTTAAGGTATTTTGTAACAGAAAAAATTACATTCAATTATAATTGAAACTGAAACAGGCTTATAATTTAAATATGCTGAAATTCAAACATCACTCTTTCAAAGTAGATATGCTCAACCATAACACTCAAACATTCAACAAACTAAATACAATCTCTAACTCACTCTCACATTTCTGTATCATTACATTCCAAACTTTTACACAAACAATTAGACAAAACACTCGTACTAATAAAAACTATAACCAAATGGCTTTCAATCAACATAGATAAATCCTTCCTTTTCAAACTTTGTTTCTAGAAAGATCCAAACTGCGTCTCATTCATATCGCTTCTATTGTCCCATTGCAATAATCATTTAACGATTCACACACAGATTTCTATTCATCCATTATTTTCGAATCTACATTACAAATGAACATATAACTAAAAAGAAAGAGGAAGAACAAAAAAACTTACCCAAGTTTTCGAGTAAGAAGAAGATGAAACCGAAGGTTTCTGTTGAAGTAGACACATGAAATTAAAGGTTTCTGTATTCGTCGCACTTGATTCCATATTGATTTCGAACAAAGAGAAGAAGAAAAGGTGATTTCGCCGATTAGGGTTCCGCCAAAGAGAAAAAGGGGAAATGAATAAAGGGACTTATATTTTTCATAACTTAATAAGAGTTACACGGATAGTAAGTAATTAAAGCTAAAAACGCTCTCTGCCCCGTTTCTCAAGAGAGGTCTTTACCCACGCTGACTTTTACCCGTTCACGGTTTTATCATGCGGTTATTTCCGGTTCTGGTTTAGATCTACTGCAAATTTTTAAACGTTTGAATTTCTTTTCCCTTTTGGGAATTATCCTCTGGTTACAAGGAAGCTCTGCCCTTTAACCCTCCGGGTTCCCCCGACTTGGGTCGGCGGGACCACCTCCGACATCTCCTCGCCGGAGTGAAGATGGTTAAGGGCTTATACCATGTGTTCCGACTTCTTCAAGGAATCTTTGGTGTTCGTGGTGCTCCTTACTTCTCTCAACTCAGTACCTGAAGTTTTCTCTCTGTAGCAGTTGGCTGGCATTGAATGCTTTGATTGCTTTCCGGTAAGCGTGACCCATTACTACTGCTTGTAGACATCTTTAAAATCTCTCTCACCTCTGAGATTTTCCATCAGTTTCTCTTCCTTACCTTGTATCCTCTCAAGCGGCTCTTTCCTTGACTCAGTAGATAGACTCTTTCTGCAGTCATTACTCACCGTTTTTCCAGATCTGATAAAGGAAAGTGGATTCCCCCGACTAATCAGCAACCAAAGCGTAAACCAGTGGTTATCCCTGCAGCAAATACTGAGGCTCTTATTGACGACAACAAGTTCACTCTTATTGGACGAGTTACAAACCCAGGGTTTCAGAATACTAGAGCCCTTGTGGACTTCTTCTTGCAACATTGGTCCGTTGTTGGACATTTTACTGGTAGAGATCTTGGTCCTTTGCTCTTCCAGTTCAAATTTGAATCTGAAAAAGATCTCCAAACCATTCTCAACAAGGGGCCTTTCTACTTCAAGAAATGGATGATTCTTCTGCAGAGATGGGAACCTGTCCTCTCGGACGATTTTCCCTATGATATCTCTTTTTTGGATCAAAATCCATGGGCTTCCACTCCACTACTGGACAGAACCAGCAGTCCACGCTATCGGCTCGGCACTAGGAGAAGTGGAAGATAAAGATGTGGATCAAGTCAGGGTCAGAGTTCGTGTTAATGGTCTCCAACTTCTTGAAATGGAACTAGATATTACTCTCGACTCTACAAGATCGACCGGAGGATCTAAGAAGGTGGAACTCCACTATGAAAAACTGGAGAAACATTGCTTCAATTGCTACTGCCTCTCACATGAAATCTCTGACTGCCCTCAGAAGGTAGACTCAAAGGATTTGAAAGCCCGCTACAGGGGCCCAAATCAAGCTAAAACGTTGGAAAACCTCGATGCCTATCACAAAGCCATGGATGATAGAAAGGCTGTGAAAGACAGAGCACCATTGAAGTACCGTGATGAGAAGTCCTCCCACCATAGAAGATCTTCAGACTACTCCCAACATCACCGAGGAACTATTCATAGGTCTCCCCCCAGGCAACCTAATCGTTATGCCTTCCATGGCCAGGAATCACTTGGTGACAGAAGAGAAGCGAAGAACTCCAATGCCTCATCTGATAGGACCCTTCTCTCCCAACGTATTCCGGCCTCAAGAAGACTCTCGCAAGGACATACTAACGCCCACTCCCGCCTTGGTGAGAAAGTGTGGGTGGAGAAGTCTCATTCTCAAACTGTCTCATTCTCACACTCCTTCACCTCATCCCCATCGAGAGGCTATGGTCCCTAGTCAAGAAGTTTCTTCTCATTCTCTTTTACCTGCTGCCCAGCGTCTTGGAAACCTTGCAAAGCACACTTCGACCCCTGTGGTAGGCGCCGGAGACCCCCCCCCAGCTCTTATTGTTCAGGATCGTCCTTCTGCTCTACAACGGGTAGCTTTTCCAGAAGACCATCTCCGGCGACCTCTATCAAGTGAGACGAACCTTGGATCCCATGAGAGTTGCCTGCTCTTCAACGTTTGGCTCTACCTAAGCAAAGGGTTCCTCTCCTCCAAAATGATGCTACCAACTCGGATTCTGGTAGGCTCCAGGATGTTGAGATACTTTTCATGGAAGATACTTTCCCACATAACCTTTTGGAGAATGTGAGTATGCCTTCATCCTCACGTGTACCGGTGTTGGATCGTATCTCTCGGTCTCAGGCTTCCCCAATTAGAATCCTTGATGAGGATAGGCTTTATGTTGCAAACAACCTTGATGCTTCCATTGATTCCGGTGAAGAAGATCCTTCTTACCATCTCCCCTTGAGGAACAATAGAGAGCAGCCGCCTAAACCACAAGCTGCTAAGGCTAATGGAAAAAGAAAGGTTGGGGATAAACCACCTTCTGCTCCCCGTAAAAAGGTTGGCAGGAGCCCTCTACAAGGAGCTAGCAACAAGTTACGAAGGGTCTCAAAAGTCACTCATGCCTCAAGAAGAAGGCTTGCAACTGATACCTCAATTACCGTGGCTAATACGGAAGTTAATGGAGAGAACTATGATCAGGAACATGTTGAACGATCAAGAGACCCTCCGATTAGTCTCATCCCAGCTAGGACAAGACAGGGGACGAATTTTCAGTCCGGACCTCGCATTCTTCCTTAGTTGTTTTGAGCTGGAACTGTCATGGGATAGGAAGCACCCTTACCGTTCGTCGTCTGCAGGACATCATGCTCAAAAGGTCTCCAGACATTGTGTTTCTAATGGAAACTAAGAATCACTGTTCCCCCCCCCCCCCGTTGGTCTCAGTGATGGACTGTCCTTATCTTGGAAGGAACATGTGGATCTAGAGGTGCTAGACTCCTCCCCAAACTTCATTGATGACCGTGTCACTACTGGACCAGAACCAACTTTCATCACCTTTGTTTATGGTGTTCCTCGGGTGGAAGATAGAGCACTTTTATGGCAGAATTTATCGATCTTGGGCCAGACCAGAGATGAAGCTTGGTTGGTTACATGGGATTTCAATGATCTGTTTGATAATTCTGAGAAAGTGGGGGGACTGACTCGCTGGAAAGGAAGCTTCGTGGCCTTCCGTAGTTTTGTTACACAAGCGGGACTGTGGAATATTCAGCATACTGGTAACCATCTCTCATGGAGGAGTACCAGATATAACCACTTCATACAGTCCAAACATGATAGAGCTCTTGCTAACTGCCGTTGGTTCGAATCATAGGCCTCTTATGACCTACTTGGATAACACGCAAAGGAAGAAAAGGAATCTCTTCCGGTTTGACAGACGGTTGAATCAGAAACCGGAAGTAAGAGAGTTAATTCAAGACAGTTGGCATCTCGACAATCAGGATTCTGTCCTCACTCGCTTGTGTACGGTGAGATGTGCTATCATTTTATGGTCCAAGGAGCAGAACCTAAATATCAAGGAATCTATTATTAGTACGCAGAAGGCTCTTGAGGAAGCTCTCTCTAGCAGCAACCCAGATACTGACATTATTGGTATGTTGACCACCGAGCTTGATAAAGCGTATGCGGAAGAAGAACAATATTGGCGACAACAGGATTTTATAGTTGCAGCATGGTGAGCGGAACTCTAGCTACTTCCATGCTATCACTCGGACCAGAAAGGCAGCTAACAAGTTCTCGTTGCTAGAGAAGGAAGATGGGTCTGTGGTGTATGCAGAGGACCAAATTGCAGCATCAATAGCAGAGTACTACAACAAGCTTTTTACATCTGTCTCTGACGATAGTGCTCAAATTGTGGAGGAAGCAATTTCACCTAGAATCTCGGCTGAGATGAATGCCTCTCTTACAAGCATTCCAAACGACAAAGAAATAAATGAGGCCATCTTCTCCATTCATGGAGACAAAGCTCCGGGGCCTGATGGCTTTTCCGCTAGCTTCTACCAAGGTTTTTGGGATATCATAGGGGATGAAGTATGCAGCGAAGTTAAAGGTTTCTTCACTTCTGGTCACATCAACCGTCGGTTTAACGAGACTCATGTCCGCTTAATACCAAAGGTTAAAAGCCCCAAGACGGTTATGGACTATAGACCTATAGCGTTGTGCTCTACTCATTATAAAGTCATTGCAAAGATCTTATGCAAACGGCTGAAACCCATTCTCCCGGGACTGGTCTCTCCGCATCAATCGGCTTTTGTTGCTGGAAGAGCAATCTCGGACAATGTCCTAACTACCCACGAAATGCTTCATTATCTGCGCACATCTTCCGCACGTAAACACTGCTCAGTGGCCATTAAAACGGACATGAGCAAGGCGTACGACCGCTTGGAATGGAGTTTCTTGGAAGCGGTTATGAACCGGTTTGGTTTCGACCCAACGTGGGTCCAGTGGATAATGGACTGTGTTAGCTCTGTATCTTATTCATATCTTGTTAATGGGAGTGCTCAGGGCTGTGTCAAACCGTCGAGAGGGATTCGTCAAGGCGACCCCCTATCCCCGTACCTCTTCATCATGTGCTCCGAAGTTCTATCAGGGCTCTTCTCGCGCACACAATCAACTGGATCTTTGCAGGGTATAAAGGTTGCACGCAACTCTCCATCACTGAATCACCTTCTTTTTGTCGACGATACTATGTTTTTCTGTTAGAGTGATGTAGCTTCTTGTCGTGAGCTCAAGAACATACTAGAGAAGTATGAAGTGGCCTCGGGTCAGAGCATCAATGTGCTTAAATCAGCCATCACATTTTCTGCAAAAATGCCAATTGAAACAAGACGTCGAGTTAAAGAATAGCTTCTTATAACTGGGGAAGGAGGTATAGGCAAATATCTAGGACTCCCGGAACATTTCACCCGCAAGAAGAGGGATGTGTTTGCTGGTATTGTGGATCGTATACGTCAAAAGTCACATAGATGGACCTCGTGGTATCTAAATGGTGCTGGAAAGTTGGTTCTTTTGAAAGCCATTCTCTCCTCTATGCCCACATATGCTATGACTTGTTTCCAAATTCCTAAATCCCTTTGTAAGCAGATTCAGAGTGTCCTCACCAGATTCTGGTGGGATGTGAAACCGGATCATCGAAAAAATGTCTTGGGTGTCGTGGAACACACTTACTCTTCCGAAGAGCGCTGGTGGTTTAGGCTGCAGGGAAATTCAAAAGTTCAATGATGCCTTACTTGAAAAATTGGCATGGAGGATCCTTAAACATCCTGATTCTCTTATGGCTCAAATCCTCTTAGGGAAGTATTGTCACTCGTGCTCGTTCCTCACTGCCACAACCCCTAAAACTGCCTCTCACAGATGGAGGGGAGTGATGATTGGAAGGGAGGTCCTCGGTAAAGGTCTAGGTTGGGTGGTTGGCAATGGCAAGAGTATCAATGTCTGGTCTGACCCCTGGTTATCTACCAAATACCCTCTTTACCCTATAGGACCTCCAACAGAAGCAAACAAAGACCTGAAAGTCTCGGATCTATTGGATGAAAGCGCTATGGAATGGAAAGTCGAGGCTATCAGGTTGCACTTACCTCAGTATGAGGAGCAAATTCGAACTCTTGTTGCGAGTGAGTTTAAAATGGAGGACGAATTGGTCTGGCTAAATGAGAAAAGTGGAGCCTACTCGAACAAATCGGGCTATGCACTTTGGAAGATCAACCGCGAGCTAGAGCATGATGATTTCAATTGGAATCTCTGTATTTGGCAAGTTAAGGCTTCACCTAAACTGAAATACTTTCTTTGGAAGATTAAAAGTAAAGCTGTACCTGTGGGGGTAAATCTGGTGAGAAGAGGAATTAATGTTGAGGGAAGATGTAAGATATGTGGTCTCATGGAAACAGAGCGACATGTCCTACTCCAATGTCCCTTTGCAAGACGTGTCTGGGACCTTGTGCCTGCAACCTTCAAACCTGACCCGGGCATCATTACATCCCCCGAAATGCTTCTGCAAGCGTGCCGTCGAATGGTTAATTTTCCGCCTTCAGGGCTTGGCGAATGTGCTCTGTACCCATGGATTCTCTGGTCGCTTTGGACAAGTCGTAACAGACTTTTGTTTGAGAACCGAGAAGGCTCAGAGCAGGAGCTGGTGACTTCAGCGGTGAAGGATGCTAGAATATGGCAGAAGGCACAGCAAGAAAAAGGCAATATTAGGTTGCCTCCGGAGAATCGAGTTCAGGTACCACCCGTGTTTAACCGGGTGAGGGAGAATCAGTGCTTTGTAGATGCAGCGTGGAATGCTGGCACCAGTGGCGGAGGACTCGGCTGCATCTTTAAAGACTCTAATAACAGGATTTTCCACACCTCTTCTGCAAACCGCAGCAATGTCAGCTCTGTATATGTTGCAGAAGCTATTGCGGTTAAAGCTGGCTTGAAGGCAGCAAGGTCTTTGGGTTTGAGCAGGTTGACCGTTACTGATCATCTGTCCTGAGGCCCATTCATACTTAGCTAGCACTTTCTTGAGAGCATCTACACTTCATTGGGATGTTTTGGCAAAGAACATCGTATCGTCTGCAAACAAAAGGTGGTTTCCGAGGGCTACCGCGAGCCACTCTGATTCCTGCAAGAGTCCCTCGACGCTGCGCGTGATAAAGATAAACAGATCGCCCTACCGAATGCCTCTTCGTGGCCGGATAAATCCTTGGGCTTCACCATTGAACAGGACAGAGTAAGACACAGAAGTGATGCAGCTCATAACTCGGTCACAAAAAGTGTCGTTGAAACCGAATCTTCGAAGAACTGCCTCAATGAAGTTCCACTCCAGCCTATCATAGGCTTTACTCATATATGTCTTTACCGCCATAGAGCATTGTTTCACCGCTCCTGATCTCTTCAAAAAGTGAAGTGTCTCGTGGGTAATCATTACATTGTCAGCAATGGCTCGACCCGGGACGAAAGCCGATTGATTTTCTGAGATAATGCAGTCCAGAATAGGCTGTAGTCACTTGGTGATGATCTTTGAAATGATATTGTAGTAGACACTGGTCAAGGCAATAGGCCGGTAGTCTGCCACCACTCTTGGAGCCAAGGTTTTTGGTATTAACCCGATGTGAGTGTGGTTGATGTTGTTAGGTAACGTTCCAGTGCTGAAGAAGAGCTTTATCTCGTGTGAGACAGCCGGACCGACAGTGCTCCAATTTGTTCTAAAGAAGCCTGATGAGAATCCATCCGGACCCGGAGATTTATCCGGATTGATTGAGAAGACTGCGGCTTTTATCTCAGCATCGGTTGGGACTGCAAATATGCCATCATTTAATTCCTCAGTGATCAACGGTGAGATTTGTTCCTCAACTATGGCAGTCGCCACACTGTTGTTTGACTGAAACAGTTCCTCAAAGTAGTTCGAAATTACTCCCATAATTTCATTCTCCTCAAAAACCGTCTTGCCTTGATTATCTTCTATTACTGAGAACTTGTTTATTGCCCATCTTTGACGTGTTGTGGCGTGGAAGAAACATGAGTTACAGCCACCTAGCGCTAGCCAGTTCGACTCCGTTGTCTCCAAAACTCTTCCTCCGCTCTGTACGCCTTACTTAGGTTTGAGTTTATCTCAGCAATAAGAGCTTCACTAGGACTCGAACTAGTCATTGTTGTTTCAAGGCGCTCCTTCTCCTGGTTTATTATAAGTTGGCTGTTGACATGGTGTCGCCGGTTCCATGTAGATATCGCCTTTCTACAAGATGAGATTTTGCTTTCGACTGAATCTCCATTTTCTAGCCATGCCTTTGCGATGAGCTCCCTTACTTCCTCGTTTTTTCAGAATTTTCGGTCATACCGAAGAACGTGATCACAGGTCTGTGATCTGATCTGATCCACCAAAGTTGAGATAAGAGCTTCGGCCCGACGGGAACATTTCTGCCATAAGCTGTTTGACATCGCTCTGTCCAGTTTACAATGAACAGTGTGGGTGTGTCTAACGCCTCTCCAAGATAGATGGTTACCCGAATGGCGGAGATCGTAGAGGTCACATTGAGACATGAAAGTTCTGAAATCGATGAAGGGTCCTTCCGCTCTGACTGGTCCTCCTTCTTTCTCAGAATTGTCGATAATGTCGTTGAAATCACCGGTGAGGAGTTTTGTCCGTTTATTCAACACTTCTGTGCGTTTTGCTTGTTCTGGAGCCCCATAAGTGAACGTTGCAAAGAACTTCTTATTTTTATACTCAATCTCAGAGTAAATAAAGTTGTCACATAAGTAGAGAACATTGATATTTATTGTAGTGTTCCATAACAGAGTCAGTCCGCCCCCCCCCCCCTCGGGAGAATGGGGTGGTGGTACATGAACTTTCGAAACAAATCGCAAGTCAGCTAGTTTTTCATCCACAAACTCTGGGGGATTTTTTGTCTCCATAAGAAAAAGAATATCATGATCGAAATCTTTCTTCAGTTCCTTCAATCTCTGAACTGTTGAGGGATTCCCCAACCCGCAACAGTTCCAGCTCGATACTTTTAAGAAAGAGAGTGGGGCGGTTTGTGAAAATTCATCGTCTTTGGAGTTGATCCACTACCTTTCTTTGATTTTCTAGTCTTTGGGGCACTTGATGTTTCTGCAGATTGTGCAATACCGTTCTCGTGGTGGGTGGTCTTGGAATTGGGGGCCTTCTTCTCTGTGGAGTCTTCTTGCTCCCACCCTGGTCATCATTTTCAGCTTGAGTGGAATAGGACCTTCTGATTTTTGGGGAGTTTTGAATGACAACTCTTCTCTTCTTTGAACTTGCTCCTCGTAATACTTGTTGTTTAGACGATGGGTTGCTCCTCCTCGGGGGGGCGTCCTCTTTTCTTTGGTTGTAACGGTTGAGTTGATTCCTCTTCATTGGGGGTGTGATCTTGAGTTGCAGTTTTTGGTACCATCTCATTGTTTACTTCCAAAGCACTGTAGAAAGCATGGTTGCTTGGATTTTGGTTCCCCGGTTGATTGCATCAGCTAACATTGTGGCTGCTGTTTTTGCCATTAGGTCATTTGCTTCTCCGTCAAGCACCCGCTGTCTTCGAGCCTCACTCTCCACCGGGTCTGAGACATTGACATAGTCCAGTGTGACCCCCTGAAGATCAGTCATTATTTCCTCATGTAGTTGTTGAATCTGAGCAACCACTTGGGGCGGGGATTGAACTTGCTCTGTGAAAGGTGTATCAATATGGTTTTCCTCACATGAAGGTGTCTTCTCCCTCCAAGCTAGATGAGGGCTACCTGAACGATTTCCAAAAGATAGGGACCATCGACGAGAATCGTTGATGAGATGATTGGGGTGGTGCTTCTGATCATGGCTTGGATTTCGGTGTAGAGGTGAACACGTTAGGTTCTTACGGTATGTGTGAGATTCTGTTGGAGAGACCGGTTTATCACCCTGATTTTAGCAGCCTTGTGGGGAAAGAAGAGGAGACTTTCCTTTGTAGGCGGTGGTTTTCGGGTTTATTGAGGGTCGCATCCCAAAGGGTTTACCATGTCTGTCTACCCGTTCACTGTAGTCCTTTTGGTTCCGGTGTCCTCTGTGCATGGAGCGTTCCTGCTAGTGGTTAGATTTTCTAGCAGCTACAGGACGTGGGGCTTTTGGAGGTTCCGGGAGAGGTAATCTTTCCTCCCGGTGAGATTTGCGTGACGTGTCCGGACTGGATGAAGCGATTCTTGGTCGCTTTGAACTTGACACTCATGCTCTTCATGTAGGAGGCTGTTGAAGAGATGACAGTGGCTTGCTAGTTTTTCATATTCCAGAGCGACGATGGCTTCTTCACCTGAGTCGAAATCCACAACGGCTTCTTTAATCAGAGGTTTTAGGCCATCTAGCATAACTCTGATTCTTGCTGCTTTTGGGGACAGATCGTAGTCGTCATACCGTCCCAGTGCTCTACCATCTTTTATAGCATTTCTTTACTCCAGTAGTGAAGAGGTAGTCCCTTTAGTTTTATCCAAAACGGGATTTGGGAATGATAGTTTGGAGAGATAATTAGTTCCCAGTGTTGAATAATAACCATCCATCTTGCATAGTGGTATGGTCTATGAGCTAGGACGTAAATGAGATCATCTTTATTCTCAAACCTCACTTTCAAGCAACCTTGTCCAAGGTCGGAGCAGGAGACCGCCCCCTTTGCACTCCACCTCTGAGTTAGGAACGGTATTAGTCACCATATCTTTTGGATCCTTGGATTAGTGAGTTTGCCTATGAGAGTAAGTTCATTATTTTGAATCACCTGAGAAGTGTTGATTTTTGGAGCTCAGATGCGTAGAAGAGGTGCCTTTGTTGACTTTGAGGAGAAAGATTTCCCTTTCTTTGCGTACTTGAGACGTCTTGCCATTGTTGAGTGACGGAGGTAGAGTATTTTCAGAGAAGTTGACTGTGTAGAAATCGGAAGTTGTATCGTTGGAGGAAGTTTTTCACAAACTGTCGTCCATAACTAGTGATTCCATTGTTGCGGAGGCGTAGAAGAAGTTGTTGAAGTCATTGGTGTCGTCGACAGGGAGCTGCTCCGGTGAGACGGCGGGCCCTCCGACTAAAGTCGGGGGCTGAACCCGGAAAAAATCCTTCAAGCGGTTTCGGTTTGAAAAAATATTGTAATTGGCAAAAGTATTACTATGAAAAATAAAATATTATTACTACCTTGAGTACTACTAAGATTAATATTTAAACATGTTTGTTTACTATTATATTTTACACGTTTTAGATGTGGCAAAATGTTTTTTTACAAAGTGTTATTGTGTTACACGTTTTAGAAATGTGTCTTAAATTTATTTATTTTTTCTTTTTCTTAAAGTGTAGGAGTTTCCTTCGGTTCTTCTTCACCCTCTTTTTGATCCTCTGCTTCACCCTCTTTTCTTTCACTGTTTTTTTCCTCTGTTTCTACAGCTTTCTCTGCTTTCACAGCAATTTCCACAGCCTCTGTCTGATTTCCACGTGGCGGTGTTGGAGTTTCAGCAAGAATACTCTTCCATAGTTCATCATCTTGTACTTTACTTTTCTCCATCACTTGGTTCAGCGTCCAACCGTATTCTCATCACTCTTACTGTTTTCCTTAACTTGCTCATCAGTCTTGACTTCAGGTTCCTTATCTTCTTGATCATCTTTGTCTTCTTCAACTTGAGCTTCAACTTCAGATTGTTTTTTCTTCCTCTGAATTTTTATTTTTTTCAGAACTTTTATCTTTAATCGCGTTGCCTTCATTCATCTCAACCTCCTCATCCTCTTTTTCATTGTCTTCTTCAGCTTCAGCTTCAACATCAGGTTCTTTCTCTTCCTCACAACGTTTATCTTCCTTCTCAGCCTCTTCTCCACTCCCTTTAACATAACGCCCCTATTCCAGTCAAACTTCATGGTTTGGTAATCGTTACCATCACTGTTCTCGTTCTCCTTTCTCTTCATTTCGTTCTCAATGCCATCAAGCCTCTTCTCAATTTCTTTCATCCTCTTAATCCTTTTTTTTTAAAACGTGGCTTTTTTCGAAGACACCAAATCTCTTGTCCATTATGTTCACCTTCACATTCACTTCACTCAAACATGTCATCAACCTCTCTTCAGTCTCTTTCAAAATGTCCTCCAAACTTGCATTAGAGGAGGATGCTTCTTCATTCACTTTCTTTTTGTTTTTTTTCTTAGAAAAATCTCTTGCACCCACATCGAACTCATAGAGATCTTTCCACTCGATAGACTTCTCCTTCACAGTAACCCATGAGCTCCACAAATCACTTGGTCCTTCTTCATTTTCATAATCTGGCTCGACCTCCATTATGCGTGCCATGATAATTTCTTCATCAACAGTAGGAACAAAAACTCTTTTAATTTTATGAAAATAAAACAAAAAAATGTTTATTGTATCCCAATCACTTAATAGAACTAAAAACCAAAACAATATCAAACAAAAACGTTCGTTTGTCCAAGTGCTTCGTACGAATTCTCAAGTGGATAACCCTTTATGTTGTTACTTTGGAACCGACATTTGCATATCCTCGGACAGTTACTTATACATCCGTTCACATGTTCTCTAAATTGAGCGTTCAAAGATGGAATACACTCAAATGCCAGCATCTACAAATAGGATTTTTCAAAAAGAAAAAAAAAAGATATACAAACAAGAATTGTCAAAATAAACTCAGATAAAAAAATGAAGTTTACCTCCAAAGGAAGTGTGAACCTGGGAAAGTTGACATTCTTCTTAGCTTTCCCTATGCTTCATCAAGTGTTAATGGACCGGATAGCATCATCAAACATCAAGCGATCCGAAATCCTCCAACTTGTTGACGATTCTTAAACGAAAGGGTCAAAGGGTGCTGCATACCTTCCCCTCCCTCAAATAAAATGCCCTGGAAGTAAAGCACTGCCATTTTGAATCGATCCCCACATGCGCTCATGCTCAACAGCTTCTCTTCCACTGATCTCATGGTTATCTTCTTGTGTGAATTAAAATTCCTGTTTACAAAATCGTAGCTCCCCAACTTCTCAACCTTATTCGGATATCCATGGAAGTCCAAACCCGAGATGAGTGCATGATCTCTCATGGAATACCAGATAGGCACACCATCAACCGTAAACTAAGCTGTGTCCGCTTCCTCTTATAAGGGAATGGTTCGCAATAGAAGCATCCACACATTAACCAGCTTTACGTATTGTTTTTGGGGCATGTGGAAAATATGTCAAAACTGAGGGTGGTTCTCCAACCACTTAAACTCAGGCTTAAAGTCCTTGATGATAGCCACCGTGTTGCTCACAAAGCACTTGCTATGTATCTTGAAGGTCTTAGTGAACTCGGTGTTCTTGAAATATGATCATCAGGCGCCAGTGGTTGGCATTCCTGAAAACCATATAAAATTATATTAGCATTTTATTTATTAATTTGGTCTACTGGAATAAGTATCATATATTTTTTTTCCCTAGTAGTACTAGTCATACCAGTAATACACCTACAATAACAATTTTTTTAACTACAACCAACGAAATAATTTTGGGAATGAGTACCTCAGATGTCGCAGGCAGATGTTCAGTCTTATTCTCGTGTGCATGATGATCATGTGCTAGCAGATCATCACCATCATTCCCAGTTGAACGTTCTTCTACAGGAGCAATGTTTTTCTTGTCATTATCTCGATCCTGTCATTATCTCGATCTTCTAGGTATTTTGTAACAGAAAAAAAATTACATTCAATTATAATTGAAACTGAAACAGGCTTCCAATTACATATGCTGAAATTCAAACTTCACTCTTTCAAAGTAGATATGCTCAACCATAACACTCAAACATTCAAAAAACTAAATACAATGTCTAACTCACTCTCACATTTATGTATCATTACATTCCAAAGTTTCACACAAACAATTAGACAAAAGCACTCTTACTAATAAAAACTAAAACCAAATTGCTTTCAATCAACATAGATAAATCCCTTCCTTTTCAAACTCTGTTTCTAGAAAGATCCAAACTGCGTCTCATTCAAATCGCTTCTATTGTCCCATTGCAATAATCATTAAACGATTCACACACATATTTCTATTCATCCATTATTTTAGAATCCACATTACAAATGAATATATAACTAAAAAGAAAGAGGAAAAACAAACAAACTTACCTAAGTTTTCGAGTAAGAAGAAGATGGAACCGAAGGTTTGTGTTGAAGTAGACACATGAAATTAAAGGTTTCTGTATTCGTCGCACTTGATTCCATATTGATTTCGTACAAAGAGAAGAAGAAAAGGTGATTTCGTCGATTAGGGTTTCTGCCAAAGAGAAAAGGGGAAAATGAATAAAGGGAGTTAGCTTAGGTTTACTCGCGTGTTGTAAAGACAAAAGCAGAGAAGGAAAGACAGATTAGATTAGAGGGTTAGCTTAGGTTTAGTTGTAGTTTTATAGATTTACTAAGGATAGTTTAGAAATTACATGCATTTTTGTAATTGAAAGAAAAATAAAAATTGAATGATTTATTAGGTGGGACAAATAGGAATAAAGGATAGAGGTAGTAGGGTGAATTAGAATAAAGTTATGATAAAACTAAAAATTAGGGTAAAACTTAAGTTTGATGGTGAAACTTCACCTCTCTCATTTTTATTTTTTAATATAAAATGAAATTGTGTAATATTTTTATTTTAAATTAAAATTAATTTTATTAATCTAAGAATATTATTATATATAGTGTTAACATGAAAATAAATCTTATTTTCCCAATTTATCTTCTAAAATCCTATTAGGACAATATTAAGTTCAATATGTCTCATTTTGTCAATTCTCTCTAAATATATTAACATATGTTTTGCAAGACAAAAACGTTGAGGTCTCTTAGTGGTCGACTATATTAGTTTTAGAGGATGAGAGGATTTGTGAGCTAATAAGAGAGATTAGAAGAATATTTAGAAAGAAAAGAAGAGATTTAGAGAGATTTAGACTAAGAACAATTTTGAGATTCAATAGTAACTTTGAATAGTAACTTAGAGAGATTAAAGAGACTCAAAGATCGCTTGTTTATTAATGATCTGAAGGTTACAATATATAGAGGATGCTAGCTAGATTAAACGCATGCAAGAAGGAAACCATGTGAAGTTAATGACAAGAGGAGCGTCCATTTGAAATGCTTGGCCGAGAGAGCTCACACGTTTGATCCAAAAGCATCTAGGACCAGATCCCTTTGCCTTTCCAGCTCATACCAGCTGGCAAAGGCCTTCCTTCTCTTATCCTCAAGGCCATATACACTATTGGAAGCCTCCATATGCCTTAGTGACTTTCATACCAACTTGGTTCCCACTTAGACAGCTCACCACTTCTCAATAGTAGTTACTACTGTCAATAGTGTCCCAGTAGTAACTTACTATTCTCAATAGTGACTAACCCAAATTAAAGTCCTTCTCTTATCCATCTCAACACAACTAAACACTCTCCCTTAATCTATACCATGTTGAACAAGTCTAGCTTTGAATTCAATGAGGTCTTCCTCATTAAAAACCTTACCAAAGAAAACCCTTGAGTCCTTAGGGATAAAACCTTGATAAGGAAAAGAGTAAAGACCCCATTGCGAGGGGATTAGCTGGGTATAGAAAGATCTATGAGTCCCAACCTGGTATGGATGGACTCCATAGTCTTTTGGCTAGCAGCCTTAGTGAACACATCTGCTAACTGATCCTCACTCCTTGTATAACACGGCAAGATCTCTCCAAGAACCATCATTTGCCTCACTTTGTGGCAATCAACTTTAGTGTTCTTTGTCCTCTCATGTGGGGTCGCTTGAACAATCTCCAAATGCTTCAGTATTCACTTGATCCAAAGAAACTCATTTGTAAGCTTCAGCATGGCTCTATACTCGGCTTCAACACTAGAACATGACACCACTTTCTGCTTCTTAGTCTTCCATGTTACCATGTTGCCTCGTATGAAAGTACAATAGCCTGTGGTGGATCTCCTATCTTCTCTATCTCCTGCCCAATCCGCATC
>JABAYD010024162.1:0-11700 GCA_014822095.1 Diplotaxis tenuifolia | reverse complement strand
GCCACTTATAGTAATAACGCCTTTGCACGTCCCATCGACGAGTTCAGTCCTCGTATTACTGATCAGAGACCTAACTCGGTACGAACAGGTTCCGAGCCTCCCAAAAATGGATCAGACGAAACCTCAACTCCCCTTCGTGTGGTCCGAGTTCCACATCTTATGATTGCCGGAGACGGTGGTGGTGTTGTTGGATTTCATCGTGTTTGGGATTTTTGAGAGTATAGAAAGGGAGAAAAACGATATAAATAGAATGAGTTTTAGGAAAGTGAAACGAAGCTATTAAAAAAGAATTCATGGCATAGAGATGGATTGATGGTGTGGTGGTGTTAAAATGTTTTCCGTTGAGAAACTCAATTGGTGATGAAGAACAAAGAAGAGCGTAGAACGTTGGAGCTGGAGTGTGACAGTTTTTTCTCGGGTTCTCACACATTGGGCCAATTGGGCCAGAAAAGCAAACAATCAGAAAAATAAAAGTTCGTTTTAGTTTTTGATTATTTAATCTGACGTGACATCATCATAATTGAGAGTATTTCCCTTTTAATATAGTACTAATTCTTTTTTTTTCCCTTTTTTCTATTTTCTCCAACAAAAGAATCGATCTTTTCATCTCTATTAATTTTCAATTTTGAATCGTGTTTCTTGGAATCTTCTGTTTACTTTCTACACCAATTTTTTTTTATTTCTTCCCCTAGATCTATACTATTAGATGTCTATTAATGACAAACTTCAAGATTGACATGGTGGAATTATGAGAAACGATTGATACTGGAATGGTATTTACGAAGATATTCGATCTTAGATCCCGCACGGCTTATGGATCATAAAATATTATTATCATGGAAAACAATAACTCCACTCTCGAGCTTCCAGTTGAATCAAAGAAGCATAAGGTCTTGGCCTGACAAATAAAGTTTTGCCTATTTCCATTTTCTACTATTTTTTATTTATTTGTTGACTAGTGTTTCATTTGTTGGATAACTATTTTTTCAGTATTCCATACTGCAATTGAGGACGCCAAAACTATAGTAGGACGTTTCACAGAGCTTGCATTTCTGTATCCAAAGGTGATTTTACTTTAGTTAATTAAAAATTTTATTACTAGACTTTAATTTTAAAAATGTAAACTAAAATTATAAATTTGATATTATAAATTCAACAAACTATCAAAATAAGTAATGTGGGAAACGATGGGAGGTACTAACATAAAATGTCAATTTTAATCTACAAAAAATCTATTATATTAAAAGAAAAGTCATGATTTCAATTCATGTGTAATTTTTAAGAATTTGGATTATCTTTATAAAATACATATCATCATTTCATATCTTATTTTTATTTGATATTTGAAAGAAGATTCTAACAAAATATTTTTAAAATCTTTTTGAATCTTTTTAAAATATATTTTCGAAATTAATTGATTAAAAACTTATTTATCACCGAATATAATTAAAAAATCTAATTCAATTTTAATTTATAAACATAATTAAAAATACTGTAAAATATCTTTAATAGTATCCAAAATTTTACTTTTCTTTTATTTAAGGTCAACTTAATTTATTGTTCACACATATTTCAAATTTAAAAATACAATAAAAATATATATTAAAAAATATAAATTTTATATTAATAATATGATAAATTACACAAAAATTAATTTAAAATTAGATAATATATAACATCAGATTATTTTAATATTAATAAAATTTATTGTATCATTTATAATATTTTAGTTTTCAAAAACCCGCACGGTTGTGCGGGTCTAAATCTAGTTAACATATTAAATTTATTTGATTCATTTTATCTAAATTTTGTACATTAATGTTTTTATTATTCTGGACGAAATCATTTCATATTGTATTTCAAGTATATTTTGTATTTTTGGTATTTATATATATATTTTTTTTTTTTGAAACACAAACTTCATTCATGATAAAAGTTAGTTGGGAACAGTAAAAGCCTCTCCAACCACCGAACCAACATCAAAGTTTAATGCAGCTTTAGCAAGTGCATTTGCATCTTTGTTTTTTTCCCGAGGGATCCAAATAAAATTACAAGACTCAAAAGCCAAAGCAAGAGAGGCAATGTCGGAGACAACGCCATGGAGCTCAGTGACGGGCGACCCAGCGTTGATACTGTGGATGAGCTGAGAAGAGTCCGACTCGAAGCGCACGGAGGTAAATCCCAAACTACAACACCAAAGAACTGCAGCCCGCATGGCCAAACCCTCAGCCAACAAGGAGTTCCACGCAGCATCCTAAACCTGCAGACAAACTACTGGAGTTCCACGCAGCATCAGATCGCACTATAACTTCGTCCCCACGAGTGGAGGAGTCCTGGCTTTTACGCGCTGGAGGGGGGGCTATCACAGGCTTACTGCTTGAACTCCATTCCCGAGCGAGCATGATAGCAGAGGCCAGCGTATCTTCAGGGGAGAGAGAGAAGCCTTCAAACACAAGCCTATTCCTTGCTTTCCATATCGACCATAAGATCCAGGGGAACATTGAGTTTGAGGTAACCCCCGAAGGCGGTAAACATCGTTGGGAGCTAACATCAGGCCAAGCAAGCATCAAATCTACAATTCCTCTATAGTCCATCTCCGTTGTGAATGGGGCTAGATGCCAGACATTCTGAGCAAACGGACAATGGAACAGAAGATGAAGGATAGACTCATTGCTGCCACATCGTTTACATTTGGGATCAGCATCAATATGTCTTTCTACCAGTCGCTCTCCCACCGGCAAGGCTCGCTTCAAGATCCTCCACGAGAAGTGCTTCACTTTGGGGGCACAGTCCATGCTCCAAACCTGCTTCTTCCAATTAACTCTACTTCTGGCCCTGCAACCACTTCATCTTCAGCAACAACTATTGTGTAATAGCCAAATTTAACCGAATATTCTCCATCTTTAGAGCCCAACCAGATTAACTTGTCCGGACACCCGGTTAGACTAGGTTTGAGACAGAGAATCAGTTCTTCATACTCAGGAAGGAGCTGTTGGATCCGTTCCCTATCCCACTGCTTCGTTTCACTATGAAGCAAATCCGCAACCACCATCAAAGCACTGGTTTCAGTGGGAGGCCCCATTGGCCGCAGCTGCTTACACAAGCTCAGCCATGGGTCATTCCACACACTAATAGCTTGTCCATTACCTATAGCCCAACCAAGATTTTTCATCAGAACCTCTCGCCCTATTAGCACACTTCTCCATCCATGGGAAATAGAGGAAGTTTCTTGGACACTAAGGGAGTCACTATCAGGAAAATATTTCCCTTTAAGCACTTTTCCAAGGAGGCAAGACGGGTTGTTGAGGAGTCGCCAGCCTGATTTTGCGAGGAGAGCATCGTTGTATTTCAAAAAATCTCTCATTCCTAATCCTCCAATAGATTTCGGTTTTGCTAGTCTGTCCCACGACACCCACGCCATCTTCTTAACGCCATCATTATTGTCCCACCAGAACCTCGTTATGACGGACTGAATTCGCTTACACAAGGAGACGGGGAGCTTAAAATAAGTCATGGAGTAAGAGGGGACTGCTGAAAGAACGCTTTGTAACATGACAAGCTTCCCCGCCGAAGATAGTAGTTTAGTTGACCAGCTCCGGGTCTTTTGGTGAATCCGATCGATTATGGATGCAAAGAGGTCACGTTTTCTCCTCCCAAACTGTTCCGGCAAACCCAGGTATTTTCCCACTCCCCCATCTTTTTGAATCTGCAGTCTATCCTTGATCGAGCTCTTCAGCGAGGTAGGCGTACGGTGAGAGAAGGTGATCGTCGATTTTTCCTTGTTGATCGATTGTCCCGAGGCGGACTCATACATGGATAGTACGTCCAGAAGTGCCTCACAATTGTCCTCATTTGCACTGAGGAAAAACATTGTATCATCCGCAAAGAGAAGATGATTAATCCGAGGACAGCCTCTAGCGACCTTGATGCCTTGGATTAACCCTTCTTCTTGTGCTCTGTTACATAATCTCGAGAGGAATTCACTACACATGATGAATATGTAGGGAGAAAGAGGGTCACCCTGACGGATTCCTCTGCTCGGTACTACCTTCCCTCTGGGCAAGCCGTTAATGAGGAAGGAGTATGTAACCGTTGAGATACACTGTAAAATCAATCGAATCAGGCTTCGGTGGAACCCCAACCGAGCCAGCACTAGAGCAACGAAGTCCCACTCAAGGCGGTCATAAGCTTTGCTCATATCTGTCTTAACCGCCATTGCACAACGTTGTTCCGCTTGTGAAGTCTTTAGGTAGTGCAGCACCTCATGGGTGATGAGGACGGTGTCCCCAATAGCACGGCCCGGGACAAAGGCCGATTGGTTCTCAGCTATGAGTTTCTCCATCATCGGTTGAAGACGCCTCATAAGAATCTTGGAGTAGATATTATAATACACATTGCACAGGGCAATGGGACGGTAGTCAGAAACATTTTGCGGGTTTGTTATCTTCGGGATCAGGTGAATGTTGGTATCGTTGATTCCTTCCGGCAAAAGGGCACCACTAAAGAAGCTCTGAACCTCCCGGACTATGTCTGGTCCTATCTTAGCCCAATGAGTATGGAAGAAGCCCGCGGAGAAACCATCCGGCCCGGGTGCTTTATCAGCATTAATGGAGAAGGCCGCTTCTCTGATCTCTTCTGCTGAAGGAATTGTCGTAAGCTTGGTATTATCCTCGTCCGAGACTATCGGATGAAGAGCACGGTTAACAGCATGAGCTCTTTCACCGGGACAGGAGGAGAACAACTTCTCAAAGTAACCTCCTATTACCTCCACGATTTCTTCCTCTTTATGGACCAGAGATCCCTCTTCGTTTTCCAGGGATGAAAAGGCATTAGCTCTTTTTCGAGACTTGGTGATGGCATGGGAAAATCCAGTGTTGCGGTCACCAAGTTTCAGCCACATAAGACGGCTCCGCTGACGCCAAAACTCCTCTTCAGCTAAGTAAGCAGAGTTTAATTGGTCATTAATCTCCTTTACACGATGAGAATCCTCAATCGGACAAGACAAAGCTTCATCGAGCTCTTTTTTCTTTTGCTCTATTAATTTCATGATGTTACGCTGTTGAGTGCGATTCCAAAGTGAGATGGCGCTTCTCATGTTTGCAAGTTTCGCAGAGACTGATCCTTGATGGTCACGCGACCAGGTTTCCGTAATCATTTGCTTTGCTTCTTCGTTTTTGCAGAGACGTCGATCATAACGAAACATTCCTCTTCGTCTTTTTCCTCCTTTATCAAAAAAGGAGAGTAATGGCTTATGATCGGAACCTTCGAAACCGAGGTATTGGGACCGGGTTGTCGGAAATGCTTCCGCCCATCGAGTATTTGAAGCCGCTCTATCAAGTCTGCATCTGACCACATGGTCACCCCGTTTGCCTCACCAAGACAGAGCATCGCCCGAATGTTGGAGGTCGAAAAGATCTCCTTCAGAGAAAAAGGTCCGAAGATCAGCAAAAGAACTCTCAGGTCGTTCTATTCCTCCCTCTTTCTCATCACCACAGAGAATATCATTCAGATCACCCGTGAGAAACCAAGACTCATCTCTAGCTGCAGCCGAGACCAGAAGGGAATCCCACAGCTCTTTTCTCTGTTTTTTATCGGTACTACCATAGACAAAGGAAGCATAAAATCTTTTTCCTTCAAACTCAATAACAGTGTCGATTACATTTGAGTTAGAGGTTAAAATCTGAAGATTAAGGTCTTTGTTCCAGAATAGAGCAAGGCCACCAGCGCCATGGCCAGTGGGCGGGACAAGATGGCTGCATTCATAGTGAAGATGATCCAGCTTCTTGAGTACGAAATCAGAAGGTTTTTTTTTGTTTCCATAAGGAAGATAATATCGGAAATAAACTTTTTCGATATCTCTACCAGTCTTCGAACTGTCCGGGGATTCTCTAAACCCTGACAGTTCTAGCTTGCAATCGCTAAGGAACGTGGCGGGACTGGACCCGAAAATCCGTCCGACGCCTAGAGGAAGGCGGAACAAAGTTGCAGAGTGGTACATTATCGGAGCTAGTACCCTCCCCTGCCGGCGGAACCCCGTCACAAGCTAACTTTAGAAACTTTACCGGTATATTTTATTTACTTTTGAAAATTTCTACAAACATGTATCCATCTTATAATGATATCAAAGTAGTCTTCTACCGCTTTGTTTCAATTCAATGCATGTACCTCTAATTAATATTATGTGCTATTGTTAATCAAATAATTTTTGAAAAGAATGAATTAACCTGTGCGTATCACAGGCCAAATACTAGTATGTTGCATAAGTGTAAATTCATAACCAAAATCAAAATATATAATTCACTCCACCTCGCCGATGGTTTCTTTCCAGTTTCCACACCTCCACGATGCAACAAACCCTAGATAACTAACCTTGATTCCATCATTTATATTCTCTTTTCTCTGATGTTGCTTAAAAGTGTCTCTCTTATTCAGTAATACAGTCTAGATGTGGGCATGCAACGCTTCGTCTCCAAGATAAATTATTAGTTGATACAATTTTTTTGTTCTAGCTTAATCTATTTGGATCTCACTCTTTTACTACTTCTACTATAGCTTTTTCTACCTCTGTCAAGCCTCACTCGCTGACATGCAAAGTTGTTTTCCGAAAAACTCGAGATTATTTTCTTTTCAAACCAGAATTCTACGACGAAGGGGAAAAGCAGTATATCGAAGTAAATAAAAAGATGTTTCTCTCGCTTAAGTTAGTCTTCAATAACCTCTATTTATGTGTAGCATTTGCATACTTTAAAAATTGTTTTCCATTACTAATCATTGAATCATGCAGATTTCAAAAGATATGGAGAGAGCAAAATGTATCTCTACCGAAAAATGCTACCAACGAATATAGAATAACATGTATCCTTTATTAACTAAAGCACAAGTCACCTAGCTAATCAGATTTGAACACATGGCATGTATTTACAAATTTAAAAACAAAATTATAGCAATACTTTTGTAACTGCAAAAGAAAGAAAAAACCATTTCCTTATTTTTCTCAAACTACAATCATCACACGTTCACTGTGAATTATGTAACTTCCAATTATGTCGACAGTTTCAGACCCTATATAAAGCTAAAGCATTTTTTTTAAACTGAATCAATCAATTTTTTTCTACATTTTCTCAATTTCTCTGTTTTCTTACAGTTTCATCTTCTCTGGCTTTTGAATGTTGCAAAGAAAATCAACAAAAGGTTATGACTACAGTATCCAGGTCCATTCTTCTCTTTTCCTCATAAAAGTATATAATATGGTTCAATCTGCATGACTTATGAAAATGTATTTCTTCTTTGTAGATTAGTTTTTTTTCTCAAAGGGACAGAAAATGAGAACTCCATTATCACAAACATAAAGTTATTTTCAATGTGAAAAGTTATGCTTCTGGATAAAAAAGGTATACTCATTTATATTTAAAAGTTATGATTTCTAAAAAAAGATTGTTTTAACAGATGAAACTCAGCTTTGTAGACATTTATTATATGGCACAAAGATAGAATTTAAGTTTATTTGAACATGTAATGAGGCAGACAATGAACCTGATCCGTGCGTAGCACTCACGGAGGTTATACTAGTACAAGTCTATTTTACTAACGTTTATCATTAAACATATCTTACTTTCATGGTTGCTTGAAGATTGATTTTTATTTCTTTCTTATGGAAAAAATAAAATAAGTCATGACAATAACACCGATAGTAGCTTTCTTTTAGTGATTTATGTTGAAAGGCTATCTGAATAAGTATATATATCTTTTTGGTTTATTTATCAAATGGTCGAAATCAACATATTTTAAAATTGATATAAAAGTAGAAAACTAAAAAAAAATTTCGTTTTACATAAGAATATAATAATTTTCAAATAAAAATTTAGTAATTGCTATTTTAAACTCAGTCTGCTCTAATAAAACTAGAATTTGGCTAAATATTCGCAGTCCCGAGTAAAAGAAGTTCTCATGGTGGGAGCGGAAATGAATTCCATAATACTCCCTCCATTACATAATAAGTGTCACTTTAGACAAATTTTTTCGTTGTAAAATAAGTGTCGTTTTCGGTTTTCTTTTATTCTGTAATTCATTTTTCTATTGGTTGAAGTGTATATGTAATTGTGTTTTTATACGAGAAATATGTAAAATTAATTGTTTTCTTAATCCGTGTGCCAAGATCTAAAATGACACTTATTACGAAAGAGAGGGAGTATGATTTAGTGTAAATGGTTGTGTTTCTATAAAGCAAGTAAATCAATTCTGTGGTGGGGGTGAAAGTTGAGTTCTTCTTCTTTTTATTGTTAAAATTGAAATCGAGTGTAGTTAAACACATTAGTCACAAAAGTGTAAATATCTTCTTTTTTTTTAAACACAAATATATTAAAAGCCCTAACCGAAGTTAGGTGGGATCATAAAGTCGATTACACCAGATAAACTCTGTTTTGCTAAACCATGGGCAACTGTATTTGTTTCACGAGAGATCCAGTGAAAAGAAACAGATTCAAAAGAGGAAGCAAAGGATTCAATATCCGCTAAGATTCCATGAAGACCCGCAAGAGAAGTCCCAGATTTGATTGCTTTGATAAGGGTCTCAAAGTCCGATTCACATCGGATCTAAGAGAAACCAAGCTCCTTACACTTTTGGATGCCTTCCCGGAGTGCAAGCCTTTCCTCTGCTAAAGGAGAGGCAATGTGGTAGACAGCAACGGCGAAGGAGTTTAAGCGATTAGATCCTTCAATAGTCTATCCCAAATCTGCGATATTATGGATCTCATTCCACGCCGCATCAGATTTGAGGAGATGGAATGATATAGATTGACAATTCGACCATTCACGCGCCGATAAAATCGTGTTGTTGAAAACAAGATTGTTCCTCGCCGTCCACAGCTGCCATAAGACCCACGAAGCTAAAGAACCCAGAGAAACTCCAGTTGGTGGTAAGTTTTTCCTTGAACAAAAGTCGAGCAAGATGTGTTTTAGTTCTAAATCTAATGATCCTCTGTACTCAATAGCAGGAGCTACCAGAGTGGAGTTCCAGATTTGCTGAGTCAACTCGCAATGAAAGAACAGATGATCAATAGGTTCAGGTAAATTGTATACGAGACTGGTCAGTGTCTGGTATACGAGTATTAAGCGCTGCTGCATAACCCGTCTTAGTTGTGAACTCCCCCGATTTCGTGCTTAACCAGATTAGCTTGTTTGGTGCTCCCGTTAGGCTCGGTTTTATAGTGAGAATCTTTTGTTCTTCAAAAGGGAGATACCTCCTAATATTTTTCCAAGTCCCATTCATTCTTGTCTGGAAGGAATAGATCAGAAACCGTTAGCTTAAGAGAGCTTCGGGGGCAGGGCCCATAGGTATACTTTGTTGATTATAATCAAGCCACGCTTTCTCCTAGATATTGATTCTCTTACCATTGCTTCCTACCAAAATCTCTCTCCAGCCGTGAGATATAACACTTTTCTCTGATACAGTGAGGAAGCTTTCTTTAGGGCAATATTTTCCAAAGAGTGTTCTTCCTAAGAGTCTTTCAGGATTGTTTATGAGACGCCAACTAAGTTTGGCTAGATATGCTTCATTGAAGCTCTGAATGTCTCTGAATTCAAGACCACCCTTATCTTTAGGACGAATCAGCTTGGACCAGGCAATCCATGCCATTTCCTTACTTCTATCACTCCCATCCCACCAAAAACGGGCCAAAGCCGACTCGATTTGTTGGCATAAGGATACGAGAAGTTGAAAGCAAGACATTGCATGAGAGGGGACCGTTGATAGAACACTCTTGATAGTCTCTTCTTTAGGATTCTCTTTACCTTGTTAAACCGATTAGAGTGTGATCGGTGGTCAGTGATCTTCGTGTATAAACCCGTCGGAGGTGGTTTCCGATTCATCTATGGAAGTTGGGGACTGAGAGGTTCGTTAACACCTTTCGGTCCTAACCGGATGTAGCAGTTAGTTAACACTGTGAACCGGGTAAATTGATGTGTGTTCTTGGTTCGTCAAATTCGCCAGAATCGATCGGAATGGAATTGACGAGGCTCAATTCCTCAACATATGTGGTAGATAGTGTTAGTGTAGCACGCGTTGTGCTTACATGCATGCAGTAATCTGTTGGTCAAAATATTTGCTACTGACCAAAACTGTTTGTGATCTTGCTTATGGCGCCAGTAATGTGGATTGTAATTTGTACGGAGTGCTAAATCTAGTACATTGATCCTACCAACAAAAGGTCCTCTTCTCATAGTCACACAACTTCGGTACAGAACGTACACCGAATATATATTACATATAATATGTCAACATAGGTTCCAATATCGAAAACACATAGTAACGTTTTTTTTTTAAAAAAAATGAGGTGCTAAAAACCAGATAAAAAAACATAGACAAATCGTTTCAGTGTGTTTATTAAAAAGCTTGTTTTATTTGTTGGACGACACATAAAAGTTAAAAAAAAATACAAATATTAGGATTACCATGCGTACAAGAATAGATCAGACTCATAATAAAAGACTTGAAACATAGTTTTACTCGGTGGCTTGCCTAAAGCAGAGACGTTTGTTCACTTGTAATCATACATCTAAACGAGACGCACATCATTTGGTCTTCCCGGTGCTCCGCTGTGATGCTTATTGAAGCAAAATATCCCCACTAAAGTATTTCAATAAAAAAAAAAAGCGGTCTTGTTAGGTAATTATAAAATCGATCTAAAATGCTGGGATTATAGAATTCGTCTCCAACTATTTGTTCATGTAAAAAATAACTTACAGGCCTTAGTTCTTGCTGAGTGAATACGTTGAAAAAATTAAGCACAATGGGTCCAGGTGCAACAGGGCACGCCACTATATCACATAAGGAGTAGCTTCTATTAGACATAAGAACGTCATAACTCCTAAGTATGAGATTTACAGGTGCTCCATCAGGGATGTCTATGCCTGTGCATACCAATATTTATTAATCAAGTAACAATACTGCAAGAGTTAACTTAAAATAATCAAGAAAACCAAAAAGGGAATTATTTACTTGTAGAACCAGTTATCGTAATGTTTCCATTAGTGCTCATCTTAACCGGGTCTGGAGATATCTCAACACTCCTGACTTTAACGGGGTAGTCAAGAAGGGCTACAAGAAAAACATGATACCAATATATTACAAGTTTACAACGATTATCAAAGTAACTTTATTTGTCATTTTCAGAAAAAAAGATAAAAATTAACATTAATTAACTGTTACTTACGATTGCAGTGATGGAAATCGGTTGCGCCAAAAGCAGCAGGTAAGAAAAAGAGTGATACAAGGAGAAGAAGAAGCAAAGGCTGGGCGTGGGATATCATCGCCATCTATATTAACTAGCTCTCGATCCTCAGTAGATAGAATTTATATTTTTGTGTTTGTGTTATGTATACATGCCTGACTTCTATTTTATAGTCGGTAGCGTATTCGGGATTTTCGTCGTCAGTTTTTCCCTGACTTTCTTTTTCTTATGGAAACTAAACAAAAATTTGCTTACATGGATACTTTAAAATCAAGTTTGGGATATGACCAATTACACACGGTTGAACCCATTGGACGCAGTGGTGGTTTAGCTTTGATGTGGAAAAGCTGCTACACAGTTGAGCTTTTATACAGTGATAATAGGATTATCGACCTTAAAGTTTCAATGGGATCCCTTGTTTTCTTTCTCTCATGTGTTTATGGAGATCCAGTACGAGGAAGAAGACAATTTG
>JABAYD010024157.1:0-13192 GCA_014822095.1 Diplotaxis tenuifolia | reverse complement strand
CACCTATAATCACAATTTTGATTAAAAGTCTTAAGCATTGTCTAATCTACAAATAATAATAAAAAACACTAAGGACCTAATAATTAAGGACATGGATAAATATGCCCTTATTACTTCCTGCGCTAGAACCTTGTTTCAAACATGGTTTACACTATTTGTTTGTTCGGCTACGACCATTGTAAGAACTTAGAACATCCACATTTCTGTTACAAAAAAAAAAAGAACATCCACATTAGATAAAACTTAAATGGATCTCTCAAATCATTGTTTTAATAATTAAAAATGTAGTCATTGTGAAAATGACAATTTTTTTTAAAAATCATCTACTGCTTATGAAATGACATGTGCATCAATTTTCGATTTCTCATATGAGAGACGATTTTGGATTTGTCTCATATTCTTATAGCTTTTTTTTATTTGAGAAATAAAGCTGATGGCCTAATATTCACATGTTTCAGTACACCAGTTCATATATATCATATGTATAACGATTATATATACATATTAATTACAGTGATGGTTTTTATTAAAATACAATGAAAGCAAGGATCATAGTTGGTTTTTCTTTCATTTTAATTGTATCGTTCGGTTCTAGAAACTTGTTTTCAACATGTTTCACGTGGCTCTTTGTTTGTTCGGCTACGACCATTGTAAACATTCATGTTTCAGTACACCAATTCATATAATCATATATATGTACGAATGATTACATATCGTATACAAATTAGAGTTACAATGACATATTTTTTCAAAGCTATCGTTTCATTCTAAAGTCCAAATTAAGCTTTTACAAACTTCCCCGATATGACTAATTTAAGTAATTATGGAGGGAGAATGTTTTTAGTTTTGTCCCTGGAAGAGTAGAAGCCACGATTAGTCTTCCCTTAATTTAATGGGGCAAAAAGATCATTATAAGGAGATTATGTTTGTTGATTATAAATTATCCTACTATGCACTTATTTATACACGTTCCTTTAAATAACTTTTTGGGCCGTCTCGGTCGTAGATTCGTAATATATCTCATGACTCACGAAATTGAAGCTAATCCACTCATCATTCAGTCGATTCTACCGTTTTGACTTCAAGGGATTTCACATGGCTGATAGATCAGTTTGATACTGATTTCTCATGCATTAACTTTCAAACTCAATCCCATAACACACAAATCCTTTGTACAATGACACGTGGCCAACCTATATGTACATTATGAATATGATAAGAATGGTGATCGTAAATAGCACATCAAAATCATACAAAATTAAATAAAAAGAAAAGTTGATTGGCAACTCCAAAATACTCGGATCCTCGCCAAATAACGCTACCCTTTACTCGTTTATTACATCAAATTTTACGCGTTTTAGCTATCAACCGGTAACTCTGTTTAGGAATGTAAAACTAAAGCCCTCCTTCAGTATATTGAATATTAATTAGTATTCTTTTTCATACCAAAAAAATATATTGAATGTTGATATTTCTATGCAACGGAGAATATATTAAGGGCACGAAACATTCATAAATATTTGGGTATTGACAATATCAATCAAATGAATCAGAATCAAATATAGATGGTGGACGTGGGATGGTGGGCGTTGAGAGTTGAGAAGGATTGTGAAACGTGAATAACGGATATGCACTATATAGATATGAAGTCTCGAGTCCATGTTGTTGGAGAACAAATTATATATTTTTATAGAACGGCAAATTATATATTCTGTACTGACTGTACATCTATCAATTTCATTGTCATCCATGTGTACATGGATGGATATTCATGTTCAACAAATATCAGTTTTTCCTTCTCTCGAATTAAATTTCCGAATAATGAATTCTAAATTATACACCATATTATTGATGTTTCTCTTTTCTTTTCGAAACCGGGCTTTTCCAAAGTTTGCTATCGCCACATTTCACCACTAAAACAGATAGTCGGATAAACCTCAAACCTGTAAAACATGAGGACATTCAAAAAGTAGACGGTTATAGTTTCCTCTGAGCCAAGCAAATAATGTCTGAATTTAACCGAGTAAACTTTGGATTTTATGTAATTTCATGGGTGTAAGTCTCAAATAGAGGATAAGATGGATGTCCTCATGGTAGAAAAAATCTTGTAAGAGTGAAATATCTCAATCCCTGGTATTACGTCTTATAAAAGAATAAATCAGGAGTATGTATGTTTGTAAGTGCTCAGTCAGAAGCCCTAGGTGGTTGTACCTCTGTGTCTGGGATCCATAGTTCGTTCCATACACTAATATTAAAGTCTGTCCTACTAATCTTCCGTAAGCCTGATTTTAAGAGTGGTTTTGCTTCCCTAATAATTTGTCATTCATAAGTATACGAATAAATCTCCCAGCATCAACTGATGTGGTGGTATATATGTGCGTTTTATGTTTGATACGAATAGTAATTAGTAAAATGTATCAGTGTTAGCAAGAACCAGGGCTGCCGTTGTGCAATATTGCAGCATAGACTTTTTTGAAAAAAATTCTTCCATGTATGTAACTATTATTAGATTCATAATTGGTCCCAAAAATATATAAGACAGTATTGATCAATATCATTAGTCACCAAGATATATAAATGATTGCTTTATGTGACTGTTTCAACTTAGAATCTATTACAGTTGTCCGCTAAAAATTCTATAAAGCTCGCTAGCTAGTAAATTACAAACAAAATATCCGCTTAAGTGTTGGATCTCTTTACACATTGTCTTTGATATATAATCTACTAATGGTTATCATAGACGGATTAGCTGGCGTAAGTACATATAAAATGGATGGAGGACTCAACTCAGATATTATGGAGAACCACAACTTATAATATTTCACTTTAACATTTAAATCTCAAAACCTGAGGTAAACTTTTTTAGGTATTATGTTTTTATTATGTAATGAAGCTCTAAAAACAATGTTTAAAGTTAATCATTAGATTGCTTATACAGGCATTTTTCATCTTCTTTACTTCTTTTCCTTTCTCTTAAAGCATGTATTTGCGTCGATGTCTTATGCCAATGTGGTGGCTGCGCCGATTAATAATCTTGTCAGATATATAGTACTCTTTTTTGTCAACTGCTTGTCAGATAGTAATCATATGTTAAATAAAAGATGTGAGAAGCGAAATAATATATTCACTGCTGCATTAATTGTATGAGCATAAAAAAGAAGAAAAAATCTGGAGTTGATTGTGAATTGATATGGTGGGTGCACAGGGAAATTTTAGTCATCAGATTTAAAAAGTATATTTAGATTCCTTACACTAAATTTTGGATATCAAAACTATTATGATGTCCCAATATCTAACAACTTACATTCGTCCTCGACGTGAACTTATATGCATTGCATTCATATTACATACATAGATTTACAATGTGAGATCATTGTAATAGTCACCGATTGCAAAAAAAATAAAAATAAATAAACTAACCTCAACAAAGTTACACATAAATGCACATGATCTGCATAAAAGTACA
Organism: Diplotaxis tenuifolia; assembly: GCA_014822095.1. Lineage (NCBI taxonomy): Eukaryota > Viridiplantae > Streptophyta > Magnoliopsida > Brassicales > Brassicaceae > Diplotaxis > Diplotaxis tenuifolia. Next base: position 9,726 of record JABAYD010024157.1, on the reverse strand, counting down.
AACCCATTCGCAGTAAGGTTGTATCACTAATTCAGTATCACGAATATCTACGGTTTCAGCAAAATCTAAGAAACTCATCAAGAGAAAGACTCAAGGATAAAGAAACGTTGTCCCCGGTGGAGAGTTTATGACCAAAGACGTTTTGTTGATACAAGAAACATTTGATTACATTGTCTCGCTTCAGACGCAAGTGGCTGTTATGAGTATTGTTGATGCTGCTGACTTGCTGAATCTCGAATTGAAGAGTAAATGAATTTTTGTGTGGGTTTGTGAAACCATGATTGGATGGGATCATTCTTGGCTGTTTAGGACCGTCTATATCGGAGATAAAGAGAACTGAATTACATCGCAAGCCATATTGTACATAAGAAAGTTTACACATGCTCATAGTAATTTTTCCATTTACTTAATGTTGATTTTATAAAAAATTTGTTAGCATGTTTTTATTTGCTTGCGTAGTTATGAACTTATGATTGTCATTCATTCGCATTAATTAGTTTACTGTTATATCATTTTGATATAAGTTTCTGTCTTTGATTGCTTTTCTTCGCATAATTTTCAGTCTAAAGCAAGGATACATTTATATACTACAAAGGGAATATATAATATGTGAGAAATACATAATTTATAGAGATGTACAGTATCTAGCTCAGTTTTATAAGTTATAGAACGTTCTCACCCATAAAGTCTAATCAGATTCCGAAGAAGAATATATTTGACTTGCTTTCAGAAGATATATATGTCAAACAATAGTTTCAATTTCGACTTTTGTAAAAATTAATTAGCCTTTTGGCTTTTATATACACGTTCCATCAACCAGTCTCACTGAGAAAGGAAAAATACGCCTAACGACAAAAAAACATACATACTCTCTGATTTCTCTACGTTCGCTTTTGTTTTTTAGCCAGCCAAATCAATACGTTTTTATATATATCCATGTATCCATTGCATATGGGTTTCAGTTAAATTTTCAATTTGTATTGGTTCAAATTTCGTATTTACACAATTTTTATACGTGGGAATTCCGTTAAACAATGAAGACATATTATAAATGTAAGAGTTCTATAACAGTTAGCTTGCTAACATTGTCACAAGAGATGATTAGAAGCAAATTAATTGAAACATGTTTATTACTCCCTCCGTCCCTTAATATTTGACGTTTTAGGGGATTATTTTTGTTTCAAATTATTTGACGTTTTCAATTTTCAATGTAAAATTTAATACTAATTAACGTCAAACGACCAATGATATAATACATTCTATTTTATTATTGGTTGAATTATGGTTAGGTAAACAATTAATGATGTTTTTGTATTGAAAATTAGAAAAAGTTAAATATTTTTTAATATACGTGTATACTTCTAAAACGTCAATTATTAAGGGACGGAGGGAGTAATAATAAATATTCGAACATATGGGCATATTTGATCAAACATGTCTCTACAAAGTTCTATATCTACCCAACTACACATTTTTTATAGAGCCATGCATGGATCACAAACAAGTTACAGGTCCAAACAAAAGGTATTCTTAAGAGAAGTAAAACGGAACAAATGAGAGGAGAACATAAATAAATCTTTATAACAATAAAGAATAAAAAATATTTTATAAATCTAAAAATTGATGAAATATATTAATGTTTTAACATATTTTTCTATTACGATAATTTTTTAAAGATATCTATTCAAATATATCACACATAAAAAGTTTGGATGATTTGTTTTAATAAAAGAAAAAACCATTGTTGTTGGGAAAATAATTATATAGCAATCAAATAATTTATTTTAAGTTAATTAATTTGGATTAAATCCCAATGATTTACTTAAAATAGATAAAGTAATTAGTTTGGATTTATGTCATGGACTATATATTAGGAAGGTAATCCTATATATTGTCAAAAAATGTTAACAGAATTAAGATAAATATGACACGTCAGCCTTTCCACGATTAATTAATTTTGCCAACTTTAATCACGCGCGAACGTTGAACCGATTTTTCTCGTTATATTTCATCTGTGCCGTTGGTTAATTTACACGTCAACAATCTGAGACCGTAGGATCTCTCTGATATCCCCAAAATTTTAAACCGACTCGGATTCTAGGGTCTATATAAGACGTGGTCAACTTATTATTCCTTTGCACCCAAATCTCCCGCTAAGCGATGGTTGTTCACATTGTTAGGGTTTACTCCGGTGACGCTGATCTTTAGCCGCGATATGCGATCTATCGATTTTCCGGCCGTTCATCGAGGTATGTTCTTGTATATGCCTAGGGTTTCTCGAGTTTAGTTGCTACATGACTCTTTCGAGTCTTGTGTTGGATCTCGTCGATTCAGCAAACTTATTATTCGTATTTTCATAAGGGATCACAATGGAGCGGACATGGATAAACGAGATCTGATCAACAAGCAACCGCTAACATGTAAGAGGGAAGGATCTTAGTTTTGGTATCTTTTTACTGCGTTATCTATAACTCTTGTTCAGGTTTTGTTTAGGCTCTCAAAGAAAAAAGTAGATAAGGGGATGTATATGACCTTTGCCATATTGACAGGTGCGCTTGCTTGGCAGGTCACAAACCCTTGATAAAAAGTTACAGTTTTTGGGTTCTACGGAGGGATGGGAGATGGTACGGGACTGGTTTATGTTCTTTCTTTTGCCCGGCTCTTCCTCCCTCTGAACTGTGTGTGCGCGCCTGTGTCTTTCTTTTTTACTTTATTTCTCATTCATATGCTTCTTGCATGCCACATTATGCTTCTTGCATACCATAAACATGCTTCTTGCATGCCACATTATGCTTCTTGCATACAACTAACATGCTTCTTGCATAACCACATGATGATTCTTGCATAACCACATTATGCTTCTTGCATACCATAAACATGCTTCTTGCATGCCACATTATGCTTCTTGCATACAACTAACATGCTTCTTGCATAACCACATGATGCTTCTTGCATACCATAAACATGCTTCTTGCATGCGACATTATGCTTCTTGCATACAACTAACATGCTTCTTGCATACAACTAACATGCTTCTTGCATAACATGATGCTTCTTGCATAACCACATGATGCTTCTTGCATAACCACATGATGCTTCTTGCATAACACATGATGCTTCTTGCATAACATGATGCTTCTTGCATAACACATGATGCTTCTTGCATATCACAAAGAGGATCACGGACCCACCATTGTGGCATGCATGACTTGTGCATCTCTAATATGCGGCTTGCATATGAACAAAGAGAATCACTGAGCATAACTTTTGCTCTTTATTATGCTTCTTGCATATGCTAATCATCTCAATGGAAGAACGAACGAGCCTTTGATGACCCAAACCACGGTACTTATTTTTTTTTCCTCAGAAACAGAAAGCCTATGAAAGAGTTAGTCTGACAACTAGTCAGAAGCTGGGTCATTATGATAGTCCGATTGATCAGAATACGTTTACAGAATACTTTTCTGATTGCTCTAATGCAATCATGTGGCTTGTACTCACTCTCATAGACTATTGGCAAGTTTTCATAGTACTATTCCTAATAAATTCTCAAGGTAATATGGATAGTGAATTTGTATACTATCTTCTTCGGTTCAGATTGGATACGTGGCTATGATTATAAGGCTTTATGTATATACATTAATAATCAAAGGTTTGGCTCAAGCAATTGTTGATGTGTCTGTGGTATACTGTGGGTAACTTAATGTGAGCTATGCTGGTTCTTCGGGGGATTACCATAGAGTTTGGTGGATGTGCTTCAAGAATGGTTGGTAGGACTATGGAATCTGAATCTATAAAATCTGAGCAGTTGCAAGGATGTTGGTCTCTGTATCTTTGTGGATTTACACGGATTTTTTAGGGTAAACACTATTATCCAAGGTTGTTCAACAAAAAAAAAACTATTATCCAACAGTAAGGTTATTGGTAACTGTTGTAAATGAAGTATAAGACATTGACTCTCTATTTTCCTTTAGTCATTGGCCTTTGTCTAGTTCATAGTTTCATATGATATGATGACTATTGTCTGAATGTTACTTGTCCTTGTTGCATGCACGCCTAAAATTATTTTTTCGTCTCAGGTACGTAGAAAATGATCATCTAAAATTAGCAAGCCTTCGTCTGTATATTCTTTTGGATACAAACGGGAGAGAAAGAAACTGGACCTATCGGAAAAGTACAATATTAAAAAACGTTACGCTGCTAAGGTGGGTGTAACCTGATGTAGGTATTTTATGTTCGAGGTGATTTGGTTCCTTTTGCTTTTTCTTGATTCTCTAAAGAAAGAGATCCAGAAAAGCTATAGGCTTGGTGGCATAGATAATAAGAATTCGTGTAGTAGCACTAGAATGAAACCTGGTTGTGGAAGATAGTTACGGATCTTTTTCTGTACATGTAAGGATGCCTCTTCAAATGTGAAAAAGCTTCAACAATGCAAAATTGTGTAGTTTGAAAAATAAATGACAAGAGTTTGTTGAAAAGCTTGAGGTTGTAAGGTCAACATGTAGAAAGATTGCTGCATCTCATGATGTTGCTTCGCTTGTTGGACAGAATTAGTTCCTTGTTAAAAAGTATAGTTGACTCACACGGTTACTTGCAACACAAGATACAATGGAACATGAGATGTTTTGTTACAACTCGGGGAGATATCATAGGAAAACTTTAGGTGCTGCTAATTTTTTTAATTTCCGAAAATATAAATCAGCAGCGGTCAATAGTCAACGCTGTCTTGTTTGAAAGACCATTTAGTTATTCTTAACATACCCTACAAAGTATCACTACCATTTTTGAATATGTTAGTGATTATGCTATAATTTTCTTCTCTTGAAATTGTGGAATTGTCGTTGGGTTCTGGAAGAAAAAGAAAGTTTTTTGTCATATGACTAAGTCCCAGAACCACTCAACATCAACAAGAGAATTTCATGTCTTGTGTGATAAACAAGTCGAGGGCCAAGCGTAAGCCCAATGAGCTGGGTGCTTGGTGAGAGTCCTGTTTCAACATATGAAGAATTTGAATTGAGATAAAGTTTGAACCGCTCTCTTGAGGTGACTAAAGTGTATTGTGCAAAGGGCAATGAAGCCAGAAAACTCAGTGAATCGGGATCTGTAGACGGAGTAGACCTGTGTGATCTTATCCTCTTTAGCCAACTTCTGATCACAAAAGCTACATTCTCAATCACTTATTTACATCAAAACAGATACCAACAATCTTATACCTAAGTGTTTAATTCGCAATCACACCCAAAATACAAACGGTTGTAAGCAAAAGGCTTTTTCAAAATTTCAAGGAAACAATCTGCTAGTGTAAATAAGATAAGCCTCCTACTGAAGTTTGCGTATTCTTGTTGCCTACACACACAAATAAGTAAGATAACTTAGAGATCCTAACCATAAAAAGAATCATACTCTGAAGGATCAGCGTTGCCAGGTTCTTCTCATATTGGCATCCATAACCATGCAATAACTTCCGTAGGACTTTAGTTCCTACCAGTAATAGTGACTGTTGAAGTGGAAACATCAAAAAGTATTCGACGTACTTATCTAATCACAACATTACAAAAGAGCATATATTGAGGGATTGCTGGTGGCAAGCATGTGGTAACCACCATTAGTTCATAGAAGCAGAAGGATAAGAGGTTCAAGATAACGAAGGCAAATGGAAGTTATTTGTTTATATTTTTTCAATCGTAAACTGTGTGTAAGCCACATTTCCACATTCACCAGCAGGAGACTGGTCCACTTTAATTCTTCAAACGATTTTTATCGTCCTAGTTAACAAACATGTGTTAAATAGAGAAAGGAGACCCAAAACATTATATATAGCAAGTAGCAACCAAACAATTAATCTATTTTATCAGTTAATTGATTCTGAAGATGTCAAAAAAAAAGTTAATTAATTCTGAAGTATCTCCAATGATTTACTCAAAAATAAACTAGGGAATTTTTTAGATATGTGCCAAAAGGCCACGTAAGCTTTCCATGATTAATAAATATTGCCAAGTTAAATAACGGGCGGAGTTTAACAGAAAAAGAGAATAGGACACGTAAGCGTTCCTTTTCTAATAACCGCCTTTGTTAAAAAAAAACCTTTTTAACCGCCTGTTCTCTTCATATGGGCCGTTGATTAATTTACACGTTAACAATTTTCACCGTAAGATCTTTCTGATAGCCCCGAAAGTTTTAAACCGACTCGGATTCTAGGGTTCTATATAAGAAGTAGTCAACTTATTATTCCTTTGATCTTCACCCAACATCTCCCGCTAATTAGGCGATGGTTCTCTTGTTAGGGTTTGCGCTCTAATCGGGTGACGCTGATCCTTATCCGCGATTGATTTTCCCGAACGTTCATCGAGGTAAGTTCTTGTCTATGCCTAGGTTTTTCTCGATTTTGGTTTGCTATCTTTCGGGTCTTGTGTTGGATCTCGATGATACATGTAACTTAATTTTGGAGCTTCGTATTCTATAGGGATTAAATAAGATCCGGGAGGGATAAACGTGATCTGATCAACTCTGCTTGATCAACAAGCAACCAAAAGTCCGCATGTAAGAGGGAGAGATCTTAGTTCTGGTATCTTTTTTCTGCGTTATCTGTAACTCTTGTTCAGGTTTTGTTTGGGCTCTCAAACAAAAAAGTTGATAGGGGGATGTATATGACCTTTGCCATGACAGGTGCGCTTGCCTGGCAGTTCTGAAACCCTTCATAAAAAGAGAGTTTTTGGTTCCGCGGAGGGATGGGAGATGGTACGGGATTGGTTTATGTTCTTTCTTTTCCCCGACTCTCCCTTCCTCCGGTCTGTGTGTGTGCGCCGGTGTCTCTCTTTTTTACTTTTTTGCTCATTCAATATGCTTCTTGCATACCACGCATGCTTCTTACATGCCACATTATGCTTCTTACATGCCACATTACATATGCTTCTTGCATACCCCCGTTATGCTTCTTGCATGCCACGTTATGCTTCTTGCATACCATAAACATGCGTCTTGCATACCACATTTATGCTTCTTGCATACACATTATGCTTCTTGCATAACATGAATACGCTTCTTGCATAACACATTACATATGCTTCTTGCATAATCTCGTTATGCTACTTGCATACACACATCTTATGCTTCTTGCATAACATGAATATGCTTCTTGCATAACATGAGTATGCTTCTTGCATAACACATTACATATGCTTCTTGCATAATCCCGTTATGCTTCTTGCATACACATCTTATGCTTCTTGCATACAGAGCTCTTGCTTCTTGCATGACACACAATGCTTCTTGCATACCACATTTATGCTCCTTGCATACCACCACACTATGATTCTTGCATGCATGCTAAAAAGTATGCTTCTTGCATACCAGGAACATGCTTCTTGCATGCCACATTATGCATCTTGCATACCACAAAGAGGAGTACAGACCCAACACTGAGGCATCCCTTGTGCCTCTTGCATGTGCTAATCGTAACGGAACGGCCAACCTGACATTGAACCTTTAATGACAGAGGTATTGATCTTTTTTCTTTTCAGAAACAGAACACGCATGGAAGTAATGTTCTGTTACGATAATGCAATCATCTAGCTTGCATTCACATAATAGTCATAGACTCATAGGTGATAACTATTATTCTCCATTAATTTTCTCAAGCTAAAATGGATTGTGGATTTGTATACTATATTCTTCAGTGTGGACTGCGTACGTGGCTATGATTATAAGGCTATATATATTAATAATCAAAGTTTTGGTTCAAGTAATTGATGTTCGATGCGTCTGTTGTGTGTGGGTAACACTTAATGTGAGCTATGCTGGTTGTTGCTGTTTTTACCATCGAGTGAATGATGTGTTCCAAGAGTGGTTGGTACTTCGCTGAACACTATAAGAAGGTTGGTCTCTGTATCTTGTGGAATTACAAGGAGGATTTTTGGTAAACACTATTATCCAACGGTACGGTTTTTGGTAACTATTGTAGATGAATATGACAATGATGCATGGTTTCTCTAATTTCCTTCAATCATTGGCCTTTGTCTGGTTGATTATTTCATATGATATGATGCCTATTGTCTGAGTATTACTTGCAATGCACGCCTAAAATTCCATTTTCGTGTCAGGAACTTACGTAATGACCATCTAAAATGAGCAAGAAAGTGGACTTATCGACTCAAATGGGAAAGTAGAATCTGCAAGAAACTTCGGCTGCGTGGCTGTAACCTGATATAGGTCTTTTTATGTTCGAGGTGATCTGGATCCTTTTGCTTTTCTTGGTTCTTTTAACGAAGAGATCAAGAAAATTTTATAGGCTTGATGGCATAGATCCTGGAAAATAAGAATACGCGTACTGTTTTGTGTAGTAGTACCCAAATGAAACTCGTTGTTGGAGGATAGTCATTTTTGTACATATGAAAAATAAATGACAAGGCTTTGTTGAAAAGCTTTACGAGATTGCAAATAAGCAAAAAAAGAACACCACGGTACAAGGGCCGTGTCAAACTGCAGAGAGACCCTCTCTAATGGCATGATTATCGCAAGTATCTTAGCAGAGTTTCTTAGCATAAAGTTTCTTAATTTTTAACTGAAAACGCTAAGAAACTTCCCGAAAGTCTCCTAATTAAGAGACTGACTTTCGGGAAGTTTCTTAGCGTTTTAAGTTAAAAGTTAAGAAACTTTCTGCTAAGAGACTCTGCTAAGAGACTTGCGATAATCATGCTAAGAGAAAAAACAAGACCCTATTTAAAGAACTGAAAATAATTTATATGTTTTTCTGATAAATATTTGTTTTAATACAAAATAAATACGTCAATTTTTTTTTCTATCTAAATAATGCCATTCTTCTAACTTTTTTTTATGCAAAATCATCAACTAAATCATCAAAGATGCACATGTTAATCATTTACTTTTTCAAAATCAGCATCATTTGAATTAAAACAATCAGCATTTTTAAGATCATTCTCACAAATCCCATCACAATTATTATCACCTCTAGAAGTACAAATATCTTCTATATTTTCACATTCATTGTTTTGAGCTGAAGAAACATCTTTTGGTTTTTTAATTAAAAACTTATGAAAAGCACCTCTTTGAGATTTTATAAATTTTTCAATTTTTTTTTTCTTCTGACTTTTTTTATATCTACAAACAGAAGCCATAATCTATAAAAAAATAAAAGAACAATAGAACCTGGATTATAGTTAGAAAAAGAAGCTGTTGACTATTGATTTGCTGAAACAAAAAGCTGTAGACTCTTCTTCCTTTCTTCTCGTGAGAAGCTGTAGACTAATCCCTTTTTTTGGCTATATTTTTGTAAAAGTTGGTGAAGAAATTATATATTTTTCTCTTTATTTATAATCATTACTTAATAATATACTAGGTAAGTTAACCGCACTTATACGTGGAGTGAAAAATCTAATTAGATTATTATTTTTTTCGGATTTCAAATTTGTAGAATAAAAACTTTAAATCTGATTCGAATATTTATAGATTTTTGTTTTCATTTGGTTTGGATTTGGTCGGATCGTAGCAAGTTCAGTTCGAGTTCGAGTTCGGATATCCATTTTAATTATGTTTCTTAACAAAAATCCAAATATATATGCAAATCCTTAAAAAAAAAGCAATATAAAACATAAAAAATTGAATATTGTAAGACCAAATACTCAAATTTACATAAAACGTCTTCAAATTAAATATAAGATGAAAAAGGTATTGTCAGTATTTCGAACATTTTTTGTTATTTTTAGATAT
>JABAYD010024144.1:0-24078 GCA_014822095.1 Diplotaxis tenuifolia | reverse complement strand
TCGACCGATGGAGTGTCTTGATTTGTCATCGATCGATTACACAGGATGTGTATCGATCGATATGTATCTCTGAATATCGACCTTCTTGTCTGATCTTCATAGTCATCTCGGGAAACTCTCCTTTAAGCTCCAAAAGGGCACCCAAATCATCACTTTACTCCAAAATGCTCCTGAACCTGAAAACATACCTAATAGACTCCAAAACGTAGGTTTATATAGTAAAATCATATAAATAAAGCGGGTCAAAATCGAGGTATATCATATGTGACTGAAATGAAGGCACAACCATTATGCTTATATCAATGGATAAAAGATAACCATAATGACCCAAGAGAGTGACCAGAAGTATGTCTGGTCAAGGCCTAATGAATATAGTATTGCTAAATGCAAGAAAGATCGATAACCATGTATAAGGTCCATAAGTATATTTGACTGCAGATCCATAGTTTGATGAGATCATAAAACTTATTGCAGCAACTAATGAGATAACCTCAGACACTCATAGGTTATGGACGTAATAGACAAGGTCTATTACCTAACATGGACATATCAAAAGATAAGAAAGAAAGATCGACCATAATGGACAAACCATTAGCATATACAATTAACATATGACCAAATGGACTAGGCGTGTCCATAAGAATCTAAAGATGATTCATATATGATTGGTCGATGACCCTATATAAAGTGTCCACTGTATGGCTAAGTCATATGACTGGATGATCCATGGAATATAAGTGGACCTGCGAGTAAAGACTGATCGCAGATTAGAGGTTCATCCGAGTACTGGTCGAGTACCATCCGAACAGGACATATAGTGGTCAGATGCAAAGATGCACGTCTTGACCATGTCTTAATGAAGTTCCGGAAGACATAAGAAGACACAATAAGTCCAAGAAGCTCAAACGACAAATGATGCATTCTTCAGGGGTCATGTGCTGTACTCTTTTGTCATGTCATTGGTTTCCTTTTTTTACTACATTGAGTTTTGGGGTTTTCGAGAAGAAATTTTAATGAGACAACATCAAAAGCATGAAATGAACTTTGACCGGATATATCAATCAAGGGAGAGTGTGGGAGTGTTAACATGGAAATGGTGGTTGGGCAATATCCTAGAAATAGACCTGCTCATCCTAGATCAGGCCACACGGCCAGACTTGTCCTTATCCATACGGTCGGCTTTATTTATGTTTACCTATATTGTTGTAGTAATCCTAATCTACCTAAGATTAGGATTATCCCCTTCTTTGTTGTAAACTTAAGAACATATATATCACGACATCAATGAGAATACAAAACAAGTTACAACAACTTTCTACCTTCGTTTACAACAATTTTAACATTATTTGACAGATTTAAAATTTTAAAATATATTGAAAATTGTGTAAATTAGAATTATAAAATTATTGCTTCAAATAAACTATGCAAATAAATTAGATAGATTTACTTTAAAATCACTCCACATTCAGTACAATTTAGTATTCTTTCACTAGTTACTTTATAGGCTTTTGAATCCGAACTTTCTAACAATTTGATATTATTATTTAAAAACATGTAATTTATAAAATAATACCAAATTATATTGTAGATTGTATGTAGTGTGAATTATAAAACCAAATTAGTTCATATATTTGTATAATTTGTTTGAAGTACTATTTTATGAATTTTACATATTTTTATTATATTTTGGATTTTTAATGCTAAACTCTAAAAATACAATAATTTTTATCGGTTTATTTTACAAGCACTGTAGATACAATGTCCAATCCATTAGATAAAATTAGTTTTGGAGTTTTTAAGTTGGAAATCTAATTTATTAAATTGGTGAATTTATCATTAAAATCCTTTTTAATTAACGTATTTTTCTAGAAACCTTATACATAAAAAAACAATACAAAGAGATGGGTAGATTGACATGTACACACCGTAGAATTCAACACCAAACTGTTGTCATTACGGAAAGAAAACGAAAAAGAAAACTAAAGTTAAACAACATTTCCACATAGTAAAATACCGTATATATAGCAATAGATACGATATACAACATAGTTAGATTTATAGTTTTTTCTCTCTTTGTTGTTGGTTTACTTTGCTTTAGAGGAGAAGAACCTGCTGAATCCTCTAGAGTGTTTCTCAGGGGTAAGTCCCGACAAGGATGATGATGATGGGTTTGACTTTGTGTGTCTATGTTTCGCTCCGACAGGAGATCTCATTGTAGGCATCGATGGTGTCTCAGACGGGGAGCTCGATCTCCTGTCTTGAGGATTTGTAGTTGCGTATTCGTTGTCCTCTTCTTGGTTTAGGGTCTGTTCTTGGCTTGTAGATGATGTAACCAGTTCTGTTGGAGGACACATGGACTTGAGTTGCTTCCCGAGAAGCAATATAGTCTCTTGACACTCTTGTAGCTTCTCTGCAGCAGCAGCTAATTCATTGTCCTGTAAACATTCCATAAACACAAGATTCAAAAATCGAAGTCTCGGTTAGATAATAAATGTGTTTTGTTTTTCGGAAGTTACCTGTTTTGTTTTAGGATCAGCTTCAGTTACTGTACAAGTAGGGCACTTTTGCTTGTCACTGAAGTTTTGTTGAGAAGCAAAGTTAGAGACTATATGGTGAAAGAAAAGAGAGTAGAGTTTAGTTTTAACATACCTTTGTAATTGCTCCTCGAGTTCTTGACACTTGGTTACAGCCTCGCGGTGATTCTCCTTTTCTTCATGAAGCTCATCTTCTAAGTTTTCGATCTTGCCTTTAAGTGCACTCAACTCGATTTCCAGCTCTGCTGATCTCGTTTCAAGAGATCTATACGATTCCACCATGCATTTGAGCTGAGTCTCAGCCATGCCATTAGATTTCTTAGCAGATTCCAAATCTGATTTCACCTCAGCAAGAAGCTTCTCTGTTTCTTGTAATTTTGACTTGGTTGCTTCAAGATCTGCTTCACAGCTTGCAAGGTTGGTCTCTGCTTTCTCCTTCTCCAGTTTCAATCCTTCAAACTCTTCAGATGTAAACTTACAAGCTTCTGCTGCTTCTGAGAGCTTGGCGTCGATACAAGCATCTGGAATCTCGGAGTCTGAGCTCTGAGAACAACCCTGTTCACCAGATGAATCCTTCCTAAGATGTGCTTTGTTTTCAGGTAAAGCGACTTTATCAATGCAATCTGGACTGTGAATCTCCACTTCAGACGCGTTATATCCCAACACATTTATTTTCAGCTCACTAGCTTCGACTAAAACACATGAGAGATCAAACAGAAAATCGACAACCGTTTTCTCCTTGCTCAAAACTCTCTCGTATGTGACAGTGAACTCTTGAACCTTTTGCGAGAACGTCTCCTGACACTGCGTTGCTTCTTTCGAAAGGTAGGTAACAAAGCTGTATATCTGAGAAAGAGAATCAGACAATTCTTGTGTCATCCCCTCACTGCTCTCATTTGACATGGCTACATCCTTTTCTTCTTCAATGGCACACTGCACCTCAGCCAAAATCTTCTCAGAACCAGCATCTTTGGGGAGAGACTGAAGCAAAGTGGAGATTCTTTTCTTCAGCTGCGTCGCTGGTGAAACCACCTCAGCTTCAGAATCATTAGCTAACTTCTCCATTTCTAGAAAATCGTCCATAAGCTCCAACTGGTTAGCACTCTCTGTCTTCTTCATCTTCCCGCTGTTTTTATCCTTAGTGGTTTGAGAGAGCTCAGACATCAAAGACCTAGCATCTTCGTTCCCATCCTCAGACATTGAAGCCATACTTGGAGGGTTACTAACATGCATTTCAAACCCACTCTTCGTTGGACTACTCTTACTCATCATCTGAGCTTCCAAACTCTGTAGCCTATTCACCGTCTTCGCACAAAGATTCCTCGACACTTGAAGCTCGCTGTTACGCTTAGCCAAAGCTTCTTTAAGCATCTTGGTCTCTTCCTCCATGGCTAGTAACCTCTCCGTCAACAAATCATTCTCTTTATGAAACTTGTCAAGCGAGAACTCTGAGATCTGATGCGACATCGGAGACATGAGTGGACTAGACGGCCTTCCCGGTGACCTCCTTTGTCTATGATTATCACCGTACTCTCCTCGGCCGCCTAAACTCTCAACCTCCATTTTCATCTGCGCAAGAGCCCCAGGACCTGGAAGTTTCTTCCTCACTAACGTCCTTAGCCTCTGACACTCAGCTTCAAGCTTTGCTATCTTCTTGACACCTTCTAAATGCTGCTTGTTCGCTGCCTCCGCTGATCTCATACTCATGTTCTTCTCCTCGTTGCGGATCTCAAGCTCTTTAGTGATCACATGAGTCTCATACTTGAGAGTGTTGATCTCTCTTTCACAAGACTCTATGTTGTTCTTGAGATGCTCAATCTCGGCTTCGGCTTGAGACTTCTCTTCACGTATCCGCATAAGCATGTTGGACCGTTCTTGCAAGGATCTAGAGAGCGCGTCGTTCTCAGCTGCAGAGCGGAGTAGCTCTTGCTCGAACTCGCTGATCTTGGACTCAAACTCGTCTCTGAGTTTATCCATTTGGTTGGTTTTGGTTGAGATAACATCGTGCAGCTTCTGTTCGTTCTCTTCTTTTAAGCTCCGTATCTGTCTCATACACTCTTTTAAAGCTCCGTCTAAGTGCGCAGCTCTGTCTTCAACGGTGAGCTTAGCGAGTGTGACGGTTTCGAGATGTGTTTTCAAAGCAGATGCTTCTGATTCAGCTTTTTCCCATCCTGCAACAAAAAAAAAGAAGCAAATTAATCAAACACATGCAAAACACTGTCGTTTCATCATCAGTGGCGTATGATATAATATATACCTGTGACGGCTTCTTCAGCGACTTTGGAGTGTTGTTTCACCAGAGCCTCCTTGGCGGTGATATCTGCATTAGCTGTTGATAGCTTGGAATCAAGATCCTTGATCTGATCTTCTAGCTTTGAAACTTGTTCTTCGCACTTGTGGACTTCGTCTTTTAAACCGTTGAAAACAGAGTATTGATCGAAGGAGATCTGGATGTAGCTCGGCTTCTTCCCATTTTCCTGATTTATTTTTTTTATAATCAGAACTCAAAATCTTAAAAGGATCAAATCTGAGAGAGAGATGAAGTTAGTTAGTTACGTGGTGGTGTTGGTCAAGAACCTCGGTGACTGTAACAGATTTCTCGGATGATTTCTTCTTCCATGGCCAGCTCTTACGATCCATCTACACATAAACCAAATATATTCTCAATCATTTTACACAATCTCGAAATCACGGAAAATAACAAAGAACTTTCTCGTACTGTGTAGTCAAACGATAAAAAAAATACCAGAAAAGGAAATTAAAAAAAAATATATAATTGAAAAAAAAAATCAGAGATCCAGAGCAAAGACGACGAACGATCGATCACTAAGAATTCAAAATCCAAACGAAGAAGACGGAAGAACACTAACAATAACAAAAAATCGAGAAACGAATATAATCCTGATTACGATGAGAGCTCGAACACTTGTAAGCGAAGAAGAAATAAAGTTGAAACTAATAAACGAATAGCTCCAAAAAAGCGATTGGGAATCACGACAAAAAGCCATTACTAGAATTCAGGATACGAAGGCCGAAACGAATACAAATGGCACAAGAGAAGATGGCGTAACCGCCACCAAGAACAAATAGTAAGAAACCAATATCACCGACGATTTACAGTCACATCTGGAAACGAAAAGTCACCGACGCTGAATATATATAATATAGTTTTGTTGAATAAGAAGAAGTAGAAGAGAATACGTAATATTAGCTCCGATAGAGGAGGAGGTAACAAAACATAACAGAAGGGAAAAAAAATGAGCAATCCCATCACCGAAACTCACCGGGAAATGCAGCAGTGAAACAGAATCTCCCAATAAAAAAAAAGTGAAAATCAGAAAACAGATTGATGGAAAAAGAAACAGAGAATCTACTCTGTTTTTTTTTTTTTTATAGGGAGGAGAAGAAGAAGAAGAGGAAGTGTGGTGGGATATGGTGATAGTAGCGATGATGGTGATGGTGAAAAAAACAATCTGTCTATGCCTTCTCTATCACTTCAACCCCTAAAACGTAGCAGAGGCTCTCCTTTAAACTAATCACCCATGATAGCTACTCTCGTTTTCTCCTTTTTTTTCTTCCTTTCTTTACCCTCCTTCTCCGACTCTTTTAACTATATTTAATAAACAACACCAATAATTCAATTTAATTTAAAAATTCTTTTGTTTTTGATTAATTTAGATAGTTTCCCTCTCTATTAAATACTACTAAAAGTCCTTGCAAGCCGAAACAAAATAAATTCACTACAGTAAATACTTGGACTATTTTCTTAATAATCCTGGTCAAGTTTTCTTGTCACGATGATAGCAAAACAATGACATGTATCACATGTGGTTTCCTTTCTCTACAATCCCATTAATAGAAGACACCAGGAAATAAACCTAAGTATTGACGTTTTGGAATCTAACAAGACTTCAATGTCGAATGCGTCTCTCTTGTCTTGGTGTCTATATACACCAAACCTCTAAAGAGACTACACATTATAGTGACACCTATTACTCAACCTTTGTTTGTGTGTGTGTGTACAATTTGGTTTTAGCATTTATAAACATTGTTGCTGTATATGGAGTAGATATGATTGATTCAAATCATTTTCATAAATAATTGTTTCTGTATTGTAATGTTTTAATCCGCACCATGTCATCATAATCTTACATGAGCATACTGTTTATACACAGTACAAAGCTTATTATACAGTATTTCTTCTGTTTTTATATACATCAAGTTAAACGTGACAGCTTATTTAGCACCTACGATTAATGTTGATAATGCACTTTATAAAACTGAGATTTCGCTGGATATATGTACATATATAAATGCTCATTAAATATATTTTACTTGCAATTTGTTTTCATATTTTTATTTAACTATATAATTTTGACTGTTTTTTCTTTTAAGTACGTTGACTGATTACATCGAAAATGATTAGTTGTATTGTATACAACCTGTTTTTATACAACTAATATAAATTGCTAAATAATAGTAACTGAGATGGTAAGTGACTAAATGGAGTAGATATGTAAACGGAACTACTGTAGAATGGTGACAAAATAATCAAATAGACTTGAGATATTAGCTCGGTAAGTCAATTTCCACCACTTAATTATCATTATCTATTAGTACTTAACAAAATATGAAATAGTACTAGCAATTTCCGCCTTTTTCCTTTTCAAATAATAGAGAATAAATGCAATATAAGTTTGTCATATGCTACGAACAACCAAAAATACATGAAATTATTTCTTGAATATAATTAAATTCATTCAGCCTTATGGTCCTTCATGCAATTGTATTTACATAAGTTTAGAGACAAGCCAGCTAACAAAAGTTTGTACACCCCAGTCTATATATAGCAATTCCACGGACCGAAATTACAAATTAAAAATTGATTTTTTTAATTTATTAAGATTGGATAATAAATCGAAAAAATATGAAAAGCTGATATAACGACTTATTTTCTTTACAGAAAAAAAGCAAGCATTATTTCTTTACAGTAAAGAAGGGGACACGAAAATAAAGTACTATAAACAAGGTCATTTTCCTATGATCAAATAGCTTCGACTTTACATAATAACAATCATAATCAATACCATTAGGTATATCATCTAGTATGTCTATTGTCTACCTACACATTTTATCGATTTAGATTTAAATAAATAACTTGTAATTAGCTTTTGAAATAAAAATCTCCATATTAAAAAAAAATGGTGAGAGGAAAAAAAAAAAAGGAAAAGTCAACATCCAACTATTGTCGAAATCAAAACAGCAGCTGACAGCAAGGAAGACCCGTGGCCCCGTTTCACACGCTTACCGGTTTGGTCTCACCCTACCTAGTATGCGCTGTACAGTGGATCTTGTAATCAATCGGACGGATGTGATCTGCTTCATCTATGATTCTTAGCTTCACTCACCCGTAACAGCCGATAAATTATTATACCAACAATCAAGAGTGGATATAATTCGTTTCGATATTATTGAATCTGGTTCTTACACTAATTATAACTTCACGAAGACGAATAGAATAGAAAGAAAAGAAAGAGGCTTTTTGTAAAAGTATAGTATTTATATGAAAATATTTAAATCTAAAAGCGTAAATGTTATGGATTCTAAGCAAGTTTGGAATATGATGAGCTGTGTTGAATCGCGTTTTAGTGGCTACTGATGAATGATAAAATTAAAGTTAAAAAGATAATTAGAGGTGGGTCCAACAATATAAAGACCACGTAACGCGCTTTTCATCACGTGATATGTCTACATTATCTAGTGTCATTAGTACGTGTATGCTTTATCTTTCAATAATCATTACAATTTTACGGCAATCCCTATGTGAGGAATATACAATAATTACAGAGAAGAAAAAATACGACATACATACATCCTTAATATTTGTCTTATCAAAACGATCAAATAAATGGGTAATAAAAATAATCTCCTTGATAATGAATTTCATCTAAAATTGCATAATTAACGATAAGACTCGGAGACAGGAAAACATACTAACAGACTACACAATCCATGGTCGGGTCGTAGCTCGCTGTTTGAACTGTTGTACCGGGTCGGGTTATGACCCGCCTGGTACATACAAAACGACATCGGATGACTGAATTGGGTGCGACCTATCGTGGGCCAACTTCGTATAATAATCGTAATAAATCAAGCTTTTTAACCATCTAGTCATATTTGATTGAAGGGGACCGTGGCTGGGTCCATTTAAATAAAGCCTAGATACGTGGTATAACCAAAACGGTAACGTATTCACACTAAAATATTACCTCGCCAAATGCCTTGAGTGAATTGCTCTCTTCGACCAAACGACAAACTTCACACAAAACAAATACGCGAGAGAAACAAAAACTTCTTAATAAACGTATTAGACCTAAGTATACCAACAAAATAGATTAATATACTACTGTCTTATTTAACTTGTAGATGTTGACCGCTAACCTAAACACGCCGAACTTAAAATTTTAAATATTAACGACTAACGTACATCGATCCAAAATAGCGTTGGTATATGTTTTTATCATTGTGATTCTATAGATTTCTCATTAATTTATCTCGTTATGTAGAATAACGTCTATCAGTTCCACAGTTGTGCCATTAAACATATGATCAATCTCCTAATCAGGGGGTTCCATCTACTTAATTTGGTACGGTGACGACTGACGACCCATCAAAGTATCAAACCCAATTTTGACGGCAATAAATAATTTGATCTACAAATCATAATTTTTATCGCAAATCTAATAGCTGGACTTTTTTGCTACAGTATTTTAAAAATGGTACATGGGTCATTTGATTTAAAAATATTAGGTGGCTGTTTAATTTTTTTTTTTAAATATTTTAACTGATTAACATAGATACTGACCTAATACTCGTAACTAGTACCAACTACAATAATATATACAAGCTAAAACAAAGACAGATGTACATCAACTACTCACAAAATACATATTGTATATATATATATATATATATATATATATTAAGTATTAACCAATACAAATATCTATTTGATTTTTATATAGAAAGTTCCCAAATATATTTTATAATATTAGTTTTAATAATACTTTAGTTTTTAACCGAACTCTTACAAGTCCGTGTGGACATTAATTATCATATGTTAAATACATTCACTTCCTGTTCATATTCTGTCTGATGTATATTAATGTAAATATGTATTCGTTCGGAAACGTGAACAAAATATTCATGTGAACGAAATTCCAAAACAAAGAAAAAGGACACGAAAAGGAGAACTTCATTTTAGAGTGTTGGCTCCTTAAGTGCAATGCACATGCGAGCCACGTAGATATATTTACAGTGTATGCCATGTGAAGTTTTCCTGCACGTTGAATTTATTCAGAGCTTTAAATCCATAAGAAATTGAATACTCATGCATTCACTATAATTGTGAAATAGATAAATATGCAAAATGAAATAATACATATGTTTCCTTGACAAGCAAAATGAATGGTTTAATAGTTTTGGAAAATAGCCAAGTTTCGGTCCACAAATTTATTTACTAAACAAAATACAAGACATGAAAAGAATAAAAACGAAACGAATATAATTTAGAATGGTTAGCTAGTATCTTTACTCTAAATAGTAACATATGACACTAAGAAAATATGAAGGGTGAAGATCTGGCGGTGGTGGACGAGCGATGATTACAAGAGAATGATTTTCTACCTTGAAATAGACCTAATTTTATTTACCAGCCTTTGCTTTGTTCGTACGTTATAATTTTTTTATAAAATTATTATTATTTTTTATATAAACTTTATTTTAAAGATTTAGTAAAATTTAAAAGAACACTTGGATAAATTATTATTTTTATTATATATCTACGAGATGGGTCCCCAAACACCACCAGCACACGAGACAGCTTTACTCCACTTATTTTTTGTAGGAAAGAAATTTCTACTTGAGAAAATCATTTACACATTTTTATTATTACCAACATAATCATCAAAATTATTTAAAATTTTATTTTATTTATTAGATCACATTCCTTAGGATTCTGTTCTGTAAAAGTCACATGATCCAACTTTCATTTTGATCTTTTGCTTCCTCTGTTGGCAATCATTATCACCGTGATGAATTTTTTATTGTTTTCATATTTATTTACAGACCATGCTCACAAAATTACAGTGGACAGGCAGAAAAGAGCTTGTGTAAATATTATTCTTTCTAAATTTTATGACACGTTTACATTCCCGATACCATTCTTTATATGCTAGTATGTTATTTGTTTCAAAGTTTCAATTGATTCATCTAAACAATTTTATTAACTTTTGTATTAAAACAAAGTGTGGTAGATGACGAAAATAAAAGTAGAGGAATAAGACCCGAGTTTATAAACCTGAAGTGATGGAGTTGGGCCACTATATTGTCATTATGTTTACATTAATCCTTTTTAATTAATCAGAGTATCATGGATTCATGGAATGATCTAAACAAATATACAGATAGTTTTTGTCTCTGAATATTCAAATTGGGCGAAAGCAAGGATCATTTGTATAGAATATATTGGTAAAATGTAATTTAGTTTGCAGATGAATCTGAAACGTGTTAGCATTCTGAACTATTAATTTCATATTCTAATTAATTGTCCAACTAAAATTTGTCTCTCCCTTATTAGATAATACTATTAACTATTGTGTATATGGAATTCTTGGACTACTTCAAAATAAAAAGAACTAAAAATATTCGAATTCATGTTGTTGACATGCCCATGACAATTCCTTTAAATTTTTTTCGGTTTATGGGAGAAATATCTCAACAGAATTACTTTTCAAATATTTTAGTTGGGGATATTGGAGAAATTTTTGAGTAGAAAGTTTTATCGACGATAACAAAAATTCAAACACAATGCATCCTTTCTTGGATGTGGCAGGATACCTAAATTCAACGTACTTAGTTTGATTATTAGTTAGCTATAATGATCATTATGTATTCGGTTTTCCTTTAATCAAATACATATTGTCTTTGAAAAAATAATGAGTGAGAAAGATAAAGAAAGAAAGAGCAATTTCTTGTCTTTTCTCACGTTATAATCATGGTAGTTATATGCAATATAATTCGTTTTTTTTTTTTTTTTTTTTTGAACACATATGCAATATAATTCGTTAGTTGGTATTAAAACCATGATTAGTGATAAACTATTTAAACACGTAATTTATCAAAACAAATGTTACAATATGACCGGTTTGAACCTGCAGTTCCGCTAACATCATCACTTAAAGCCTCCAAGAAAAGAAGCCACTATCTTAGACTTAAAACCAAATTTGGTTGATCATACATCTTCAATTTTGATTAAAAAAAATCGGACTTTTATCTACATTAACATTTCTCTTAGAATTAAATCAAGTTTTTAAACTACATACAGTATATTAGGGCGAACATACTTCTTTTAGTTTTTCTTTTACTGTCTAAGTAACACCGTGAGTGATGATGCACAAAATAGGTAAATAAAACAAACTTAGAAAAATATATGCGGGGAATCTGAAACAATTGCTAACGAACATGTGCGTCTGAGCTCGTCCGTTCGTACGTAGCAATTCCTCGTAAGACAAAGAACAAAGAGAAACAGAGAAGAGAAGTTAATTGTATTGCACATTTTTAGTAACTGAAACCGAAACAAAGACTATACATACACATATATGTACGTTCCACTACAAGCACTCATAGTCCATGCCTTCATGTCGGAACAATTCTTCTTATTGATTTGATGTTTATATGCACCATATATTATTTAGTAGAAACTGTTTTCAAAATAGAAACATATGAGCCAATTTGGACAACAAACTATTTTTTCGTGATTAGCTCTTTCTCAGAAAAAAAAACAGTTTTCGTGATTAAAGAAACAAAATAGTATCATTGACTTGTGGAATTGTTTTTAATTCAAGATATGTTAGACAACTTCATCCTCATATGTACACCAAATATTGCCAAAGAAACTTAGGTGGTCCAAGTTTTAGAGGGAATCATATATATATATATATGTACATTGAAACTCTGCGGAGAGCAGATTATGAAATGCAAGACCCACAAATTCATCATTTATATAAATCTTATTTTGTTTTGTATGAATTGGCTTTATTCTGCAGTTGTTGTGCCTTTATGATCCATTCATGGCACCTTCTATCAATTTACCCCACCCTTTTTTTTTTCTTGTTGCACTTTTTTAAACCAAGGTGTGTGGACGGGTCCAAATTTATCTATCGTACGTGTAGTTTGTTTGTTTACACGATAGTTCTTATCTATGCTATATAGACTTCTAAAATTTCATATCTATGGATAGATTTTAAGATTAAGTGCTTTGAATACCAAGTTACCGATGAGGAATAATCACAACATTCAACATGCTCAACTGAAAACATCATGGTTCTAAAATCTGGAATTCTTGGTTATCTAAAAACTTGACTTAAACACCACTATATTAGTAGCTCTAGGTTGTCTCTTAACTTTATTCTACTTTTGTTTTTCTTAATTAGTGCTTATAACAAATTATCGATTACTATTGCTTGTTTGCCAGCAATTAGGACTATATTGCAGTGATCAAGAAAAACTATTTGTTAGCGAAGTACTTCAAAGCTTTGCAACGTCTTGAAGTCCACCTTCAGGCTAAATTGAACAACATATCTCACAAGATGAAGCACCGCGATTCATCTTTTTCACTAAACTTTGCTAATATTTTAACCATTAATATGAGAGAAGGTTTATCACATAGTGTACATGTAAATCATTCTTAAACAGTGTTACTGTAAAATACATGAAAATACATAGCATCAAAGAGAGCTCAAAGGGATTAAATTTTATTTTCTTTTATGTAATGATAACAATAAGATACAATCATACACTTAAGTGTGTGCAAAAAGAGAGAAAATGGAAGAGAATGATGAGAACGTATGGAGAGCTTTGTACTGTACACTGCACTAACTTTTGAAGTGCACGTTTGTGTGGTGTCGCTGTCCTTCACCAAACTCCGTTTCAACCTAACCAAACCTTATAAATCGGTTATCACGTGATGAACCAACGGTTTATGTTTTGTAACTGAATCACGTGACAGCATATTGTCCCCATCTATCCCAACCGAACCGGTTCTTTCCAGTGGATGACTTGTTTGGGTTACAAATAATTTGAATAAAACCCAATTAATAATAAAGCCTAGCCCATAAAATGACTTAGGTCTTGCTGTATAAGACCGTATCAAAGTTGGTATATATCTCTATAAACTTATCCGCTAAACTCTTCTAGCCCACTTTGGCTTGTATCTCGTTTTGAAGAAGTAGATAACAAAATATTTCATTCGGTGTTAATAAAAAAAATATCATGCAACAAAGGAGAGCATAACCTACACTCACCTAAGGTTACATTGCCTTTTTGAGGTTTTACATGAATATAATATGTTGAAACTTAGAATTACAATGATTTTAGAGAAGTATTTCGTCTGTATGACTGTATCCGAAAATAAGATTTCCAGAGTTTTATGCTTAAATCTTTTTAATTTACTCGCCATCTGTTTTAAAATAATATATATTTTAGAATTTCATATATATATTAAGAAAACATGTTTAATTTTAATTAGAGATGTATTATTTTTTGTGATTAGTTTTTTCCCATTTTTTTTTACCTAATCAAAATTCAGTAGACACAATATTATCTTCAAAATTTACAATCTTCCATGTATACATGCATTAGAAATGTAAAAAAATGTATCTTTGGGATTTATTTTTGCTAAAACATAGCATTCTGACACATATGGAGTATTTATTACTTATTTTCTGTACATTTTCTGGTAGTTATCCACCAATGAAATTTAATTAATTCAAATATAGTCAATTAATGTTTTTCAGATTTATCTTTGTGAACAAGATTTTCTTAAGAAATCTATCTTTGTGAACAAGATTTTCTTAAGAAACCTTACTTTCAGGAATGGAGTAAGTATTTTTATTTTTGAGAAAAGTTATGGTTTATGTTTCTCTTTACATGTCATTTTCATGAATGACAGCTAAACCAAATCCTAATTCTTTTACCAAAATAAAACTAATAAGTCTTAATTAAGTCTCGAACCAATATTTCTCACCCCGACAAGTCGCATATACTTACCCGACGATATCTATATTGATTCTTTCTTTAAAACCCCAAACAATGCTTTACAATCGACAAAGACATGCAAGTAATCCAAAAACTAACAGAGTCACATATACTTTGCCAACCAAAGTGACAGATCTTACCTTCCTCAGTTCCTCAGTCTTTGATTTCCCCCCTCAAAAAGTTTCTGACCTTTAAAATAAAAAGTTGGTATAACCTATAAAGACATGCAATCAGTGAAGCAGCATATTTCTGTATTGTGACTTATCACGGTTTTGGGTGTTTTTCACTTAAAAATCATTTCCTTTTTTACATCAATACAGGAATAGAATAACCTTTTTTTGTCACTGGGGAATAGAATAACCTAATAAGTAAAAAAACTGTGAGAAGTCAAAATATATATATATATATATATATATATATGTATATAAGTATTTGTATGTATATCTATAAGTATTTGTAGGTCAACGAGAGACTAAACGTCTATATTCTATAGAGCTCGATATGTATACGTGTTGCTCGAAATAATTACGTTAGAGAGATATTAGCCTAGCTGCATGCATGAGATAGATTCAATATATAATTCCCTTGAGATTATCTTAATGATGTATTCCTTAAAATTAAATTAGCTCGACTTAATTATTTCCATATTACACTCCACCATCTGGCTTATGACGAATCTGTAATTAATCCGGTACACAATTTACAAGCCAAAAGGTCAACAAAAATAAAACAATAGGATGTTTTTTTAAAGTGTACAATGTTTATAAAACCTTCTTTATAGGTTGACAAACGAACAAATCTTTTATTATTTCAGTGATCAGAAATATTCAGTGACGTTCTAACATTTTAAGTTTCAGTTCGGTCTCTCTGTTACATTTTGTTTCAACTTGATGTGAAAACAATCTACATTGCATCCATTATCATCCTACTGCAGTTAGATCAACTAGATAAAAGGAGATTTGTTAAATCAAATAAAAATGCTATAACTAAACCAATATATGTAAACGAATAAGACTGTATTCGACGATAGAGACAAAAGAGCCGCTGATTTCACCCACCGGAAGAAGCCCTACTCATAACAAATAAAATCGTTTCTTTCATTTTCAAAATTTCAAATCAAGACTCTATAATGCATGAACGTGAAGTGATCTGCGTGTTGCTCTAGTTGAAATAAATAAAGTTGCAAGTATCCTTAGTAACTATCCACTAACACGTTATCATATATTAAAATCAATCAACAAGAAAAAATAAGAGAGCGAGAATAAAATCGAAGCACATGAGTTTTAACGGGAACCATGTGTGAAAAAATTACAGTTGAGGAAAAGGAGTAAACGATGATAACTTTACTTTCTTTATATGAAGTACTCCAAATGCTAGTATACAATTTTTCCTAATTCCAAGTTCTTTAGTTTGCTCCAAAAGTTATTTTCATTTATCGTTAAAAATAGTTTGAAAACAAGAGAGAAAAAAAAAAAAACAATGAGCATGAGGAAGCGTAGAGATTGTACAGAGATTGTAAGGGCAAAGGTAGAAAGTTGAAGTTCCGTGATTGGATCGATAGCTCCCAATGGGGCTTCTCTTCGCTGTCCTTCTGGAGAATCTTCCATCATTTTCTTGTCAACAATAGAAATTTAATTTTCTTTGCCTAATAATATTTTCTTTTTCTTTTTTTTTTAATTTTGAACTGAGGCTCCCAATAATATTTTCTTGTATAACTATTTATGCGAATCCACTAAAAACGTATCACATATAACTCCAATTCATAAACTATATACACATAAATATTTCTGTCATTCCAAGTGGCAGTAGAGTGTTCGTACATATAAATAAGGATCTGTAGAGATATTTATGTATATATATTGTTCAATGTATGGTTTTGTAAAGTATGTTTCTCTCATTTATGTATGAATACATATATTGATGAGTGTGTAGATTTTTAAGTAGAAAAAACTGTTAGAACATATGCCAGATATCGTACAAATGTGGGGTTTAGGATGATGGACACATAGTCATTTTCATAAATCATATCTAGCATTATTGTAACTTTTTAAAAGTATTGTGACATTTTTATATAAAAAATTGACTAAGTGCATTTCCTTTTCAAGTTTACACAATTTTAAATGTAACTGAAAACAGATAGCTTATGATTCCACATCTATCGATTATTGCTAAAAACAATCAGCTAGAATTTTGCACCAAAAAAAAAAAAACAATCAGCTAGAATTATATGAAATGACTTTGAATCCATATCCCTTAAGGCTTAAAATGATAGACAATAGCGATTGTGCTTACTATGTTTCCATATATTTGCCTCTTTTCTTGGGGATTTTTTTTTCACTACTTTTTGAATAATTCATCTTCTAGATTTTAGAGTTTACGTAGATGAACTGTTAAAAAGACAAAAATCCAGTTTAGTTATTCTGCTTTCGAACTCACTAACTAATAGTTTGACCAAATTTACTTTACTTCATGTTGACCTTATTAAACAGTTCCCCATATGCTTGTTCCACACCTACCAAACTACTTATGCAGCAGCAACTATTCTAATTATAGCTGTATCCTTTCATCAGATAAATTAATATAATTACGAAGATAAAATTGTCATTATGTATATAAAATACTACGCAATTCCTCAAAGTGATAAAATGATGCACCTTACAGTACCGAATAAAATAACAAACAAGTTTTATTATTTAGTTAAAACTACTCGTATTCTCTTCACATAAACATAGACGTAAGACGTTTTTTGTAAGAAGATTATGGTGATCGCTAGAGAGCGCAGCAATGATCTAGACGGAGTACTTTTAAGCTCGAGCATTAATTTAGAGTTTAGAAAAAAACAATGCAAAAAAGTACACAAAAATAATTCCAAACACTAATTAAAGTAAGCTGTAAATGATTATGTGTACCGTAGGCTGTACTTTTAACTGTATGTAGAAAGTGAAGACAAAACAAGTTGACACAGTCAGGCGAACCAGATAAAATGGGCTAATAGTCTTTCATTCACATGGCCCTTGTCGGAATGTAATATTTTAAAATTTGCAAACTGTATACTATTTATCATTACCTTTTTCATATTTTCAAAAACTTAAAAAATTTCTGCAAAACTATGGTTACATTAAGTATACCCACTGTTTGTAGTTATATTGCATCTTTTTTTCTACTGGTCAGAATATATTGCATTCTTTATACGACTAAGTTCATATCCATTGCAATTTTATAGGCTTCAATTAGAAAAAATAATTATGAAATATGAGCTAGTGATGGACTTATAGGTGATAATATTAAAATCAAAAGCCCTTAAAACAATCTGTTTCAAAATGTTCATATCATCTTTATTTACATTTACAATCTTTGAACTCGAATTCGAACCCGGGATGACTCGGTGGAACGACTCACCCACCTTTTAACCGCCATCTCCTTCACTCCCCGCATCCTCGTCTGTCTCGCCTCAGGGAGTAACTCGCCACCAGATTAAAACCCCAGGCCCCAATATAATTAAATATATATTTTAAAAATAAAAAGTTAAACCGAGATTAGCACCACCCGACTCGATGGTAACCGGCCGACTCAATGACGATTTATTCGAAAATTCGTCTTCTTCTTTCACATGGCGATCAAACCGGTTCATAAACCGTACGGACAGATACTCCTCACCAAACAGCTTTCTCGACGACGACGCCGTGAAGCAACGGATGAGATTCGATCAACAGATCCAGCTTGCTCTTGACTCCTCCGTGGCATTTCTGGATATCTTCAGGACAAGTAAACCGGCTTGACCGGGAAGAATCAGACCGAGAAATGAACCGGATCGCTTCCTCGAAAACCGACTCTTCACAAGGGATAACCAACGGTCCCTGGTTAACGAAACCGTACTCTTCCTCAGCTTGGACGAGGAGATTGCTCAGGACCGGATGGTTCAGGTACGACGCGCGCACCACGTATCTCCTGCACTCGCTGCCCACACAAACTGCCACGTGTCCAGACGGGACATCGGACGGCACAAAACGGCTGACTGAAGATAACCGAGCTTTGTTGCGCCATCGACGGAGCATTTGCCTGAGCCTCACAATGTGGCGGATCTTGCTGCATTTTCCAAGACTTCCGGCCATTGTTTTCTTTTTTTTTTTTTCGGTTGAGTCAAAATTGAAGTAGAAAAAGGCGAGCTGAAATGTTTTTGTTTTCACGAGAAAGTGAGAGAAAATGTCAGGTGGGAGGGATTTGAGCGTTTGGGAGAGACGATGTTTAAATAGTGAAGAGAGTACAACATTGCCATTGAGTTTTCGATTAATTACGAAATTGTTTTCTGTCTTTTCGAATTAGTGAAAAAAATTTGGTTAGTGTTTTATATTTTGCTTTCTTATGGTTCGTATTAAAAGTCGTTGTTTAGATAATTGTGTTAATGAATGAATTATTATGGAAAGAATTACTTGGCACTTAGATTATACACAGGATAAGATTCGTATTTTGATGTAACTTTCACTTTATTGACTATACGACGTGTACGTACACATTCTAGAATTCCCAAAACACTATAAAATGATAAGACGTTTTAATTTGTTGGGAGAAAACAAAAGGCATTAAATTTGTTGATAAACAAAAATACATGTAAATTTGAATAAGCATTCATAGTAAATTGCGTAGGAAAAAAAGACATTTTTAAGATCTTAACCTTTTAAGTTATACTAAGTTTTTAAGTTTGAAAAGATATAAAAAGGAGATAAAACCACCACATGGGCAGCAGGAACTATATTAAGATTATTAATTTATGATAAACAAAGCATATTACCAAATTGTATAATCTTGTCTCTCACCACTAGCAGTTAAAATGTTAACCGAAGATGCTTTTCTATCCCGAACAACTTAATTTTATTTTCCAGATATGTATATCTTAAAATAAATGAAATACATAAGACGACGTACCAAATCACTTATTTTTTGTTTGTAGTTTTGGAAATGTGTCCATGCCCCCATGTGCGGCGATGCCCCATCTCAATTTTCTTCTCTATCTTGCTTTTGAGAAATATTCTCAGAACAACAAGCAGCCAAAACAAATATGCAAAAAACTAATCATTATATCTTCAATTTTAATGTGATTTATAAATAAATGAATTTCATATGCAACTGTTACTCTTGGTCTAAAATGATGTGCTTATTCTCCAAATTCGGTCTAGTCAATATTTCTATTATTAACATCATGGTATTCGCTACAAAAAAATACACTTTTTTATCGATTTATTTTAATATCACGGACGTTGATCATATGCTATAGACTTAATTGTAAATCTTCTTTTTTATAACTTGACTATAGTAAACATTTGCAACAAATAATTATTTGGAACTATGATGGTAAATATGTAGAAATAAACATAAAACAAAATATTTGATCCAAACAAAAAAACATAAAACAAAATATTTAAACAAACATGAGTTGGTCAAGCAAGTGCATGATATGGAGGGTAGGGTGCATCCCCCTCATGCGGTACGTACGTAACCCCACTTGTTGGATTTAAGGATCTTCGAGTCTCTTTTCTTATAACCAAATCTTCTTTGCCTATGCATATTTCATTATTATTGCTCACAATAATTGCATAACCATCCATCTGAATGCTATGCATCGGCATTTTAGTGTCTCTTTCTGCCCTCATTTACTATACTGCATAACCGCTTACAACAATATTATGATTAGATATTTCGAGTTAATCCCACGGGGTTGGTATACATGCATACCGCAGGAGGAAGATGCACCATACATTAAACCCGAATTTAATCCAAAAAACTCTATTTGAAGCCCAACTCTGCTACGGCATAGGAGAGGATGCCTATGCACGTTGAAGTGGGTGTCTAGGTGGGACGTGTATATGAATCTCCATGTCTAATATTTCAGGTAACAATTTGCTCATTGATACCTCGATATTGGTTCTTTTTTTCTGTTTTACAATAGGGTTACTAAACTTAAACAAACGTTACATAAACCATTGGTTCCGTTTTTTTCCGAAACCAAGTTCAAGTATTTTTTCCAAAGAATTAACCAGTACCTACGGACCATTACGGACCCACGGAACGTCTCCGTCACTCTGCTATTTCTTTTTGTTCTAAATAAACTATTTATTCAATTTCCTTAAAACAATTATCGCCTTAAGTATTTTAATTTTTTTCCATTATGAGATCGTGATTAGCTATAATAAGCAGAGGGGATGAACCTGATTCCAAGTTTTGTCTTCCTCTATTTTCCAAGATAGGAAACAAGTACTTATAGCTTTCACGGACCATACGGCACTGATTAGTATCAGTCAGAAGTAAAATTGAGTTGGCTATCTTACCCTGTTAAAATTGCGACAAACTGATAAATCGATTGTAAAAATTAATGTAACATGTAAAGCTGTTAAGTTCAACTGCATAAGGGAAAAAGTAATTTCAGTCAACCAGTTTCACTGGATACTTAACTAAACCTTAATGTCTATTTAATTTTGGATTAAAAGCGTGAATAGAGGAGAAATCATTAGTATTAAGTGGTCGTGTGTGGGTTATAGCTAAGCTAGCACATGCCATATGTTTAGTGAAGGCATTAAGGGACATACTAATCACTAAGACATTAATCAGGATTATGCTTTGTATTTAGGCAAATATATTTTCGGCGTTTTCTGACAGCTTATAAGGTTTAGCCACGTCTTTATATGCTTCCATATTTATTTGTTTTAAAGTTACGAAACTGAATTTTTTTTCTATTAGTTTGTGTAACACTAGATTTGATTACATCACGGGAGGTAGACTGAAAACAGAACACGCCAAAAGTAAAAGAAAAGAAGCAGACAATTTGTAAGGAAATGAGAAAAGCAGAGGACAGCCTTGCATCGCTATTATATCATTAGGTGTACGTATTTTTTTTTTATTTGCTGATTGAAGGTATTTTAAATATACATATTTTACTTTTCTATTTATATCCAGAAATTATGGACTTCTGTCTAACAATTTCCCATTAATATTTAGTAAAAAAAGAGGAAATCAGTCATTTAAAATATTATGTATTGTAACATTTCCAGTAGTAGATTTATAAAAAAAAAAAAAATTCCCAGTAGTAGACATTAGCTAACGAAACATTTTACATGCAAGTCGTAAGTTAACGATGATGAAAAATATGCAATATTGATTGGTGAACGAAACTTTTTACTGAAAAATTCAGTAAATAAACCGACCTTTGTGATTTAAAGAAGCAAAATGAATCCTCCGAGTTCAAGGAAATATAGTTACCTACTTGATGATTCATATAAATTGTTACAACATCCAGCACATTTGATATAGGATAGCCTATTTACGATATAATAATTGTCTGATTATATTGTTCTTTATCTTATAGTTATTGAGTTGTGTACTTGATAAAATTATGGGTTGCAGAATGGAAAGTTCAAAAGTTCAAAAAATAACGAAAATATGGTATACATAGCTATAATAAAGAAAAGGAAATAATCAAAAGCAGAGGGATAACAGTCTTGCATTGCAATCAAACTAATACTAAAAGCTTAATATAAGCTATGGAGAGAGTGTCCACGTCGACAGATATAATCGACCAATAAGAAGGTAGATTTTCGCCACGTCAGCATGGCTCTGGATAATGTTGGGCCTAATTTGTTTTTAATCCAAATTGTTAGAAAAGACGGTCCATTGAGCCCAATAACCCAATGAAAGTTCTTCATCATCGTCGTTTCCTCTCCTCTTCTTCACCTCCAACCAGAAAGTTGATCAATCGACACTACTCCACCCGCTGCAATCAAACCTCCCAATATCTCATTTATGGTTTTTTTCACCTTTCTCCTTTGTATTCCTTTATAACTCCCTCTTTCAAAGATTTATTACAACTATATCAAACGCCTGTTGCGATGATTGGGGTGCGAGGAATCTGAAGAAAGTCGATGAGCTTCTGAGGGCGAACTTGGTTTATCTTGACAACAAGGTATCGACCGTTTATCTTCTTTCATTAAGTAGTTTTAGATAGTTTCGATTATGGAGGTGATGAGCCGACTGTGAATAGTTTATCTCTTATATATACTTCTTTTTCAACACGATTGAGTTTTTTTGGGTAATAGATCTCTTTATGCTGTAGAGATGTGGTGATTAATCGCGGTTCTGTTTGGATCAGATTTATTTTTTCATTTGAAAAGTTGTGGCTTTTTAGTTGTCATGTCGATTCATTTGACATGTCTGGCTCTTTGGTTCGAATTGCTGATGTGAGTCCATGGGTTCTTACAAAAAATAGTTATTTTTGTTTCTATAAGGTTGAAGTGAGGTAGCTATGGCTATAAGGAGTGAAAATAAATGACTCTCAGGTCCGCTTCTCAGAATGAGAACGTTAAGAAGTATCAGCATGCCGTAAGTGGTGAGATTTATCTCATATTCGGAGATTCTGAGCTTTATAAAAAAGGCAAAACGGTATACACGTAGGACTAATTTTGGTTGATATTACAATAACAAATCATCTTTTTTACAAACGTTAGGAATCATATGCTTCAGGATAGAAGCAGCTGACATTTCCTCACCAAGTATATCTATAATTCTCAACCATCATTCTACGTTGAGATTAGATATTAAAGATAACAGCCAATTGTTGCAGGTGGTTGCCCGTTTTGAAGCTCCATAGCAAATGTTAGAATGATATTTCCAGCTGATGTTATTGCAAGAGCTAAACATTATATTTTCTTGAATTCAGGTCGCTTGGGTATTACATTCACTAAACTTATCAGTTAGCCGGCAATCTGCATATAGATGTAGTGTGGCAAGATCTGAAAATTATTTTCTTTCTCTATGTGTCATCAGGCTCTTACAGTGACTCAAGAGGTCTTCTGGAAGTTAGGAAAGCGGTTGCTGAGTTCATTGAATGACATCATCCGTATCATAGGTTATTGCTTTCAATTTTGTTTCATGCTACTGAGATGTATTTGTTGTAAAAGCAAAGCCAGCTCAGGATTTTTGTTTGTCATTTTCATATCTCAGTAGCCAAGAACTCATATTTCTCACTAATGGAGCTAGCAACGGTGTGAAACAAATCTTGAATTGTTCTATGCAGTGAGGGAGATGGGGTAATGCTCTGGTAGAAGAGGTTTTAGTATCTGCTATGCTTTCACTTCGGACATTTCTTCTATGGATATTGCACCACCAAATTTTTCCCATTGGCCTATGAATCGACCAAATGGTACAACCTTATAATCTAAAACCCCTCAAAATGATATCCATCATTCTCTGTGATTTAATTAACCTACTCTACATGTACACATGAAACTGTTATTTAAGGCTTCTTTGTTCTTAACCGTCTATGGTGATATGCATGCATCTGCAGTAAAGCTCTTCTGTTAGCCTAAAGTCTTCATATTCCTTAACTGGTGTTTTGTGGAGTTAATAAAATAAAAGATTGTGATTATGGAATTGTGCCTCAACAGCTTGTGCTAATGTTAAA